>VCRD01006665.1:2400-16117 GCA_006783055.1 Trinorchestia longiramus
CGTCTTGCTTGTCGAGACAAGCAGCACTGACTGCTCTGTTACCGTCTTGCTTGTCGAGACAAGCAGCACTGAATGCTCTGTTACCGTCTTGCTTGTCGAGACAAGCAGCACTGACTGCTCTGTTACCGTCTTGCTTGTCGAGACAAGCAGCACTGACTGCTCTGTTACCGTCTTGCTTGTCGAGACAAGCAGCACTGACTGCTCTGTTACCGTCTTGCTTGTCGAGACAAGCAGCACTGACTGCTCTGTTACCGTCTTGCTTGTCGAGACAAGCAGCACTGAATGCTCTGTTACCATTTCTATTCAGTAGTATTTTGGCTGCTGTCTACTTCGTCATTCGTTGCCTACTTTTAGTTTATTCAATTATTACATATTTTCTCCTGATAGTTCACATATTTTATTCGTTGCTTGTGCTGTAGCAAGCGAGTGTGACGGTGTTGTGCATCACCAAACAAGTAGTTGGAAGACCACCGTTTTCTTCTACAGTTACACACATTCCTCTTCCTTTACATTCCTCCCCATTCCTCTTCCTTTACAATTTTCTTGTAATATAACTATCTTGCTGTTCTACAGTTTTTCCGTTATACAGTCATCCTGTTGTCCTACATTTACTCCGTTATACAGTCATCCTGTTGTCCTACATTTACTCCGTTATACAGTTATCCTGTCGTTCTACAATTACTCCGTTTTACAGTTATCCTGTTGTTCTACAACTAGTGCATTGTTGTACAATTATTAAGTCAAGCAGAGATTTTCTTCAGTAACTGCATCAGTAAAATGAAACTAAATTTAGATCCCTCATATCAAAATATACTCATGAAATTTTAGAATTAGTTTGCTGAAGTAGTCGGCACGGAAATAAAAGACTCGCTGTGCTTCAATAACAATAACAAAATGTGGACAATTTTGAGGCAGTAAAATGCATTTTGAGTTACCGCTTCCACTCAAAATTAGCACACAAAATCAAAATAACATCATTCACAATGACAGATAATAAAAAATCCTCAATCTCAGAGTGAAATTATGAAAAGTATATCAAAACTATTATGAGTGCATTGGGCACGATGCAAAGGCAGCAAATGCCAGTCATCTGCAGAAGACCTGTACTGTGCCAGTCTGCACTGCGCTGTTTAGTCAAGAATAAATTATTGTTCTTTGACGAACTACAATACGTCGTCAAATGTTCACAGAAGTATTGAGTCATTGAAGTTCACTACTGCGTAACTGGAGTAGCGTGTGTCCACGTTTCGTAAGTCATGATTGTCCTATAGGAAAAAGAAAACCATGATTTTATCCTTGCCGATGCAAGTGCGGAATGGCCAAACAAGACAAGAGGTATTTGCATATTGATTTCTGGGAATTCTCACTTGCCGGAGGTGAAGACGAGTCAAAGCAATGACATGCATTTTTTGTGGCAGCTCTTGGTTCAAGCTGACAACATGACTGAGAAAAACGAAGCATGAACTGAGAAGTAAAAACACAGTCCGTGATTTACAACAAATTATGCTTCCCTTGTTTTACTGTTCCAATTTTTCTCATATGATATATAACCAGAGTGAGGCCTTTTGGAAAGTGCACACTACAGAACACGCGACTCGTACCGCTATTATCTCGATTCAAGCCAGGCCTTTTCTTCTATATTCTTGCTGTCTGCTTGACCAGGGTTGTATAAGCTGTGGTCTGACTTCAGCTATAACTGGTGACTCGGTAAACAATTGACAGCTGTAAGCTGAGAATCACCTCTGGTGTGCGACATTCCTCAGTTTGAAGGAAGTATAAAGGTGGTTTTCTGCTGGTGTGAATTCCTCACGGGAGATGTTTGCTTGATTGCTGACACGTGCAGTGACAGCGTGCCTGTCAATCAAGCAAATACTTAATTACTAATTAATCATAACAACGTGTGCGTAAGCAGCAACGTGTGTTACGATGTGTTGACATACACGTCACCCGCCAGCGTTAGGTTGCTGTCAACAGCTGCGGCTCTACAACCATAACAACAACAGCAAATCCAAAAACAATAGCGAGGTTAGAAGCCAGATTGCGATAGCCACAAACTTTTCTACAACATCTCAATGATGCTGCTGCCAACAGCATCACTGAGGTTCTATGCACTTTATGACTAATCTATGCACTCGAGATGAAGACCAATGCTGAGGAAATTACCACGTAAATTATCATATTCCTTTGAAAATCATACTCGCAGCTTCTGTGTCACGCTAACAGTTATGCAGAGTTAGAGCCGAACTTTTTCTGTTGTACTATTCATTAGTTACACGAAAAATATCCCTGAAACGCTATTGATAACTTTGGCTAATTTGCTCTAGGTTTTATGAATTAAAAAAGAACCAAAAAAAGAAACAAAAGCGTACATCTCATGCGGCCAAGCAGAGCATAGGAATGCCATTCCTTTAATTACTTGGCCTGCATAATTTGCAGAATCCCATCCCAATTTCATGAAAGAAAAATAGAATAGAGTAGAATAGATTATGGCGACAGGAACGGACCGTTTTTCATATTTTTGAGTTCCTACCCAAGTCACATGCCGTCTAAGGCAAAAGCATTTGTCACGCACAGACATTTTAGTCACTCACACGTACTGCAATCACACACAGACCTCAGAAGTCGAGAAGGATATAGAATCAGTATTTTATTAATGGCCCATGACAATCAGTAACGGCACATTATTATTATTTTTTCAAAATCAATCTCGCTGAAACCTAAAAAAGAAGCTTAATTATTTCTTTCAAAAATTTTTAGCCAGATTTTATAAATCTTGGTACAGGAATTAACTAAATTAAGCATCTCAAGTGTGCCTTCTCTCGGTGATGGCTTCTTAGGCAGAAAAAATGGTTTCTTGGTAAAAGATGAAAAGATTTTTTCTTGGGAACACAGCCTTGCACGATAGCTTGGTGATATCATCAAGCTGCTTACAGCTTCACTAGCTGCCGAGCACGTAACGCACACAACACACTAGCTGCCACTGTAAAACTTCTGCCAAAAATCTAAGCTCCCGTGCAATTCGGATGTTGCGTCATCTCTCCACCACCATGGACCTCAATCAGGACTCGGCCAAGAGCCAGAGGCTCGCTGATAGAAGACATTCCAATTAATAGAACAGAATAAGGCAATAGAAACGAGCCCTTTGGCTCATTCTTGGGTTGATATCCAAGTCCCATGCCGTATCATAGACTACTGGATGCCCCATGCCAAGTTTTGTGATGCACATATTTAATCTAGGTCTGTTCTGGGATGTTATGACGATTTCAGCGTGAGTTAGAGACTTGAAATATCTATTATGAATGATTAGTGACTTCTGAAGCTATAAGCAGGAAATTTCTCAACTGTGTCAAATCGTGTAGCAAGAAATCAAGTTTTAGAATCCATGTAATGAAAATGACCCTCAGATTTTGTGAAATTCATTTTTCAATAACTATGAGTGGGAACCCAAAAAGTATTAATCATTTTCTTCCAGTTTAAGGATGATAGTGAACATCATTTCAGTTAGCAATATTGGGATTTCAAGAAGAGAGTAAGCCGAGCACCAACGATCGAACCTACTTCCGAAACAACATTTTGAACTCAATGAAATTTTGCGTGTCCAGACTGTGGTCTCAAGAATCCAATGTATTGTGTTAGCTCACAAACTGCTGAAGGTTAGCGATAAAATCAAGGGTCTGTAATTCATAAATTCATGTTTTGCATTCGTGTATCACATTTCCAACTATGGCACTTCTAGCTGACCGTTTAAACACCCTCGCTGCAACCTGCGTGTGATAGGTTAGAGACAACTTGAACATTCTCTCTCGTGTGTATCTTTCCCATTGAAAATCCTCGTAGTAATGTGCTTCTGACTACAACCTTTAGGGCGTGTTAGTTACTTTGTGCTCACAGCAAACAGAATGACTGCGTTGCACCCAACACTCATTCTGCAAGCCTGCCTGTCATGTCATCTGCGGTGCGGCGCAGAAGCCCCACCTCTCGGCCGCCCAACAAGAATTTCCGCAGGCCGATTGATCACCTCCAGAAAAGCAAATTTTCTCGACGAATTCTACCCTTGGATCGTGCCAGAAGAAATGCCCTTGAGGAGCCCAAACAGAGGTGAGGCTCGAGTCTGAGCACGGGATGTAAGACCTGAGTAATACCACTTGAGCCACGCGCTGCAGCTGGAGCCACGGACTGTGACTTGAAGAGCGCGCTGCTTGACCTAACCAGCATTACTTAGGCTGTGTGCTGGTCATTGAACATCCCACTACTGTAGCTGTTCATTTCAGCTACAGCTGTGCATTAGAACTATGAACGACGTAGCTTGAATCTTAGTTAATCTAAGTCTCTCACGTCTTATGCGATTTATTTTCCTTGTGTGTCACTGTATGCTTATTACCCCCATAAGTCACTCTCCAAGTGTGTTAATATTTATGAAAATGTGGAAAATGTTCTAAATCATCTTGAACTGAAGGTCGTACAACCATAAGCTATTCGGAAGACAAATTCTAGTCAATAAGCATTTCTTTATGAATAGAAACCACGCTTTTGATGGATCTATCACGGAGTTCTGCGTCCGACAGGAATTTTCTTTCTGTGTTTACAGTACGTCCTGACAAGCAGACAAAATTTTCTTCTCAATGGTAAGTTCGAGGTAGAAATATTGAGCCATCATGGCGTTTGTGTTCCATGAAGTTCTTTGATGATTCTACGCGTGACAAACAGGCGTTATCATCTTAGAAGTACTTTCTATAGTGAGGTTATCTATTCAAGAATATTCACATCCACAATTTTAGACTCGTAATACGAATTTCTTTCCGCCCTAACGAAATTTTCATCCTTAAAGGGCAGATAAAAGAAAATTCCGAATGATTTCACCACATAATGCAGCAATGACGACTTGGACGTGGGAGATTCGATGACTTGAGGACGGCTAGACGTTTTTCTTCATGATCTCAAAGAATGTAAATTCTCTGAATGCAAAATAAAAAGAAATACAAATAAAAAATGATAAAACGTAAATTCAAAGTTTGAAGATACTATAGAATAGATATAGATAATATAGATCTCATAACAAAAGAAAGAAAAAATACCAGTGTGCGTATGGTACAGAGGAAAGAAATTTTAATACCGAAGAAATCTTAAAAATTCCTGTTGTAAGATTGGATCCTGTTTTAAACATTAAAAAAAGTTACTGTCTATTAGCCATCTACTGAGCATGTTTGCTGTCTCCCAGTATATGTTAAGCTGTAAATTAAATGTCTTAAGACTCTGCTTTTTTTGATAAATTTTTTTCCCAATTTTTGTATAACTTAGCATCTCTTCCGTGCCAAATTTTACCTCTATGTTCATGAACTTTACCTTACATTCGTATGACATTTTTATAACTATGATATTGGATTACCCATGTTAGATCAAATGGACACGTCAATTATTGCAGGCAGCCAATATATTCACGAGGGAAATTATAATTCACTAAAATGATCATATATGAAACAGCGTGAGGTTACCATCATGGATTTGTTGAATGTAGAGAATTTGAGTACGCGGAAATGACACACAAATGCACTACAAAATTGTTTATCATCCTTCAAGTGCGAGTTAATGGAGATGGCGAGGCTGTTGCTGAGTTGCTCCATCACTTTCCCTCTGACACACTTCCGGGATCCGGTGGTCAATTTAAGGAAGGACAGAACTATTTTGCACTTTCGAAAACACCATTGTAACCATTTTTCAAATAGTTTCCTTAATATGTTAAGAATTAATCATTGTTAAGGGACAAATTATTAATGTCTGGTATTTTCGGCTCGATTAGTCATGACTCCACTGTATATTCACGAAAATCATGACATATTTATTGAACTAAATTAGTAAAACTGGATTTGGGAAGAACATGCAACGAAGCTCATTAACTTCCAGAGTCACTTAAGTTTTAGATTACTCATGGCTTCTCTTGATGCCTTCTGGTCCTCAATAGTTGACTATTGAGGACCAGTTGACTGTTGAGGACCAGTTGACTGTTGAGGACCAGTTGACTGTTGAGGACCAGTTGACTGTTGAGGACCAGTTGCCTGTTGAGGACCAGTTGACAGTTCAGAACCAGTTGACTGTTGAGGACCAGTTGATTGTTGAGCACCAGTTGACTGTTGTGGACCAGTTAACTGTTCAAAACCAGTTGACTATTGAAGACTAGTTGCCTATTCAAAATTAGTTGACTGTGGAGGGCTGGATGGTGGTTGAAATGGAGGGCTGGATGGTGGTTGAAATGGAGGGCTGGATGGTGGTTGAAATGGAGGGCTGGATGGTGGTTGAAATGGAGGGCTGGGTGGTGGTTGAAATAGAGGGCTGGATGGTGGTTGAAATGAAGGGCTGGATGGTAAACTTGCACTTGTTTCTGAGAGACTAACGGAAGCTACACAGCTTTTGTTTGCCTTCCTCCAAAAAAAAACATTTAAAGTTCTTGTCTGCTCTTGAAGCTAACGCTGGCCTTCACGCGAGCAGGATGACGAGTTTTGGTAGCAAATGATACAAATAAAAACTAAATGGTTGGAATTCTACTTTTACCCTTCAAATGAGATGCAGCAGCCGACAAATCACAGTCTTATTAGACTGTGCGACGTAGCTCTGAGAGATGCTCTACGAGACATCAGATACGAGGGGAAAGTTGTGTTCACAGAGTTAGCTTTATTTATTTCACATTTTATGCCCGGGCATATCACTCGTACATCAAAGGAATTTCATGGGAACCTTTGTATAGCTTAAATCCTTTATATCACATAATAAACCAGGACATATCACATATGGATCAGGGGCTGGTTTACAAGAGGGACGTGTTGTAGTGCGCAAATATGCTGCTGACAATGATGAAACGTTTTAGTCTGGGAGATAAGAAATCCCCCAGTTCTATAAAGTACTGATTTTATGTCTTCCTTAACTCTTGGCAGCTGTGTACGATTGCGATGCATGTGCGTGATTGGAATGTATGTGTGGGATTGAGGTGCATATACGTGATTGGTGGCTTCACTTTAGATGGCACAGGACTTGGGTAGTAACTCAAGAATGAACCAAACGGCTCTTTCCTGTTGCCTTATTCTATTCTATCCCATTTCCAGCAGAACAGCTTCAATGTTGTAAATAATTAGCTTTAAAAAGCTTGACATTGCCTGATGCAGCTTCATGTTTGACTTCAATCATCTCAAAGACATGAAGTGTAGTGCGTCACTCGAAAACTGCTTCCTTAAAGACGACCTGTACGTCCCAACTCAAGTCGGTTACTTTCAGTGATTTCTTGAATCGCTCTCAGGTTCTAAAAATCATCAAGAAATGAAAAAGATTTAGAAATCGCTAACAAATTTTCACTAGAGGGACGAGTTTTTTCTCGAAAATAGTGTCGGGAAGAATAGTTTTGCCACAAATAGCGTGGCAACATTGCAGCGAGGTACCCACAACCGATCACCTTCTCGATCACTTCACCTCCTGTTGACCTCTCCCTCCTTCCCTCGCCACTACGTACTGAAGGCCCCGTACATTGCGCCTGTCACTGAATCAACAGATGGATAGACGGACAAATAAAGAGCTGGACAGTAACGCGTCAATACGACACACCACGAGTGCTCAGTGAACAGAAAGTGGTCAAAATTACAGGCTCAGTCCTCCTCGTTTCGGGAAATTCCTGAGGCGGTCGTCGAGGTCGACCTACCTAGCCTGGACCACCGCTAACGCAAAGCTGCTTTGTATTTGCTTAGGAGTAATTAATCTGCACAGAAAGAGTGCCAGTCGAGGAAGGAAAATACAGCGTGGGATGAATTGAGGACTTAGAATGGTTGTAATTACAGCGCGCAAAATATACTGCACTGAAACGAGGATGTTTTAGCTTTGTGTGTTCGAGGTGCGTGAAAACGACGAAATGAATAAAGAGTGGTGTTGAATAACATAATATTTTGGCACGTCAGATTAGAGTGGGGTTCACTGGACATAGTTATTGATGTATCAAGTGCATAGATTACATGAAAATCTTTGATTTTGAAAAAATGTTGTACTACTTTATCAGTGCTTCTCCTGCAAATTAACAGACGAAATACTAAAAAAAATTAAGAAACTAAATTCTAATTCAGATTATTTAGCTGTTTATTCTTGCTGTGCGTCGGGATGCTCTCTTAATTCAATCTTTACTGTAATTTCTGCCTTGTCATTTTCCCTCCTTTTAGATCTTTACTTTTTATATGTCATTAATAGTTACTTAGACTATAAAACGATTTAGCAATAGTCGCCCAGCCTCTCCACACCATATCACTGCCTCTCCACATCACATCACTGCCTCTCCATATCACATCACTGCCCCTTCATACCCATCACTGCCTCTACACAGCACATTCTTACCCCTTCACAGCACATCACTGCCCCTCCACAGCACATCACTGCCCCTCCACAGCACATCACTGCCCCTCCACTGCAAACCCTCGCCTTCAACTGCTGCCTTAAATGTGCGTAAATTTAATATCTTCTCAATCGCGTTTTTCAAAACTTTTGTGAATTCCATCATGATAACCAATCTCTACACACACATCGTAGCTTTTCTTTCACTATTGTTCTTTTTGCTGTTCATTGATTGCCTCCCGCATCCACAACATGAGTTTTCTGTTCCATTTATAAGACTTTCAGTAACTTACAAGGACATTTCTTCTGCTCCGTTCCATCCTCAAATAAATAGCTGAGCTATTTACAGTTACTCGACATCTCCCTTTTCTCTATTTTTCTAGCTATTCTCGTGAAAATCTTCGAAAAATTCTTGCTCTGCAAGCTGCTCTTCCAGTAATAATACACCGTCTGTTGCACAAGCTATGTTTTAACTACAGCCACGAACTTTCTTTCTGTCCACTGCCTATTTGATCAATTATTAGTCAATAAATAATTGATCTGTCTATTTGTACACCTTAACATGTCAGGCATATGATTTTTTCGCAATTTAATTCTTTTCCTCGCACAATTCGTGCAACACACCAGCTGACACAGACTACTATTGTGAAAATAGGCGTCGTTTTCTAGACTCCTCTTCCTGTATGCGTGCGAAGTGGCAGCTGTGACACTCGGGAACAGCTCTAAGTATAACAGCAGCAGCAGCAGGCACTAATGCCAGCAGCGTCAGCAACCAGATCATCAGCATCCGTAGGAGCAACACAAGTATGGTGTCGAGTGACAGCACACAGGCAGGAACACAACACTCCATCAGCACGCAGCCCACTCTTACATTGCCAATTGTTTTCAGAATTCGCAGATGTCCGGAAACAATCGCATTGAAAGCTCCTCCGGTAGTTGTAGAGGTAGGGGGAGGTAGAGTGAAAGTGCACTAACTGGAGTGCTCTAGGAGTGGCTTCAAGAGCCCTCCACTACCCTCCAGGAAGCGACTACTCTGACAGGCAACAGAGCGAGACGGAACTCTGTCTAAACTCCATTGCTTGCACCAGCAACAGACGTACCCAACATGTGTAAATCAAGTGGTCTTTATTGGCTTATGTAAAATTCAAGCTTTTAGACATAAATATCCACGCAATATTAAAGATTTTGGAAATAAATATCCCCGTGATATTCCAGGTTGTAGAAATACATATTCACACAGTATTGAAGATTTTAAAAATAAATATCCCCGTAATATTCCAGCTTTTAGAAATAAACGTCAACGCAGTGTTCCGACTTTTAGAAACAAATATCCACTTAGTAGTGAAGATTTTAGAAATAAGTATCCCCGTAATAATCCAGCTTTTAGAAATAAATATCAATGCAACATTTCAGGCCGTAGAAAAAACCCGAGTTAGTTTCCAAAATCGAAGTTTCCCAAGTAACTTGTTGAGTGTCATAAGATATATTTTTTCTTAATGATCAATGTGAAATCAATTATTGTTTTATTTGCATTTTGGTCTTACTCTCAAATATTTAAAAACTCAACCGATTGAAAAACTAGATTTTTTTTCAATTTTGCCTTGCTGATAATGATATAAACACAGAACGAGAATTTCTGACCCCATAACGTTTCATTGTAATAACCTATGACTGTAATAAATCTTGAGACTTAGGACACCCAATAATTGTGCAAATTTCTTAGACGACTGCAGCCTGAGTTGCATGGTCTGCAACTCTGTGAGCTGACATCAACAGACCTCAGGCAGCGAAGTCTGTAAGTTTTCAGTTTTATTAACTAGACTTGTCTTAAAGTAACATTGGTAAATGGAACTAACCTGCGAGTGATTCATTTCGAGTGCCCTCGTTTTTATTGGAAGGATAATAGGAGAAGCTATTATTTATGATAACTGTTTGTAAAGTGTGGTCAGAAGTAAAATGTGGCCAGAAGTAAAGTGTGGCCAGAAGTGAAGTGTAGCCAGAAGTAAAGTGTAGCCAGAAGTAAAGTGTGGTCAAAAGTAAAGTATGGTCAAAAGTAAAGTGTGGTCAGAATTAAAGTGTGGTCAGAATTAAAGTGTGGTCAGAATTAAAGTGTGGCCAGAAGTAAAGTGTGGCCAGAAGTAAAGTGTGGCCAGAAGTAAAGTGTGGCCAGAAGTAAAGTGTGGCCAGAAGTAAAGTGTGGCCAGAAGTAAAGTGTGGCAAGCAATAACTTGAAAGTGAAGCAAAGCGAGCAATTATTCGTACCGACCAAATTGTTCATAGCTCATCATGCTAAATGCCTTCTTTTAGCAAGAGAATCGATGACATGAAAATACTACCATAATAATTGAAATTATGTGTATTTTATCGGCATTGTGTGTATCGAGAATCCCCACTTACACGATAAACCCAACCATTCTGCACGATGCTCATCGCCTCATATGGTGAGTACCGTACTCGTACGTTCAAAAGTTAAAATGTTATTACCTAATCTTCTTACCTAAAATGTTCAGCTCAAGAGATCATGCCTGAGCTGAATGCATTGGCTTCTTATTGCAGCTCTGCAGTACGTTTCGAAACTTTAAGGCTGTGACCTCTGTCCAGAGAAGGACAGGATGAAGTGCGATGTTTATTTTTCATTCACTCATAAATGCACGATAAACTCTAATATATTTTGCCTACGAGAGATACAACTACAAACGTCAGTATCTATGCGTTATTCAGTAACAAAGCACCAGAAATTTCAGTGCCTAGAACACTGGACGTTTTACGGTTCCTCTTTTTTTTCTTATGCTCTAATCCTGACAATGTCGTTTACAGATGCTTTTTCTTTTATTTAGATTCGTTTCACAGGCATGCCCTCTAATAATTTAATTCCTAATAGTGCATACGGATGACGGGTGTTACTATGCTTAGGAATAGAGGCTGAGGTTAGTGCTTGCGTCTTAACACGTTGACTCCGATTGCCTGATTGGAGTAAAACTTCACTTTGTACGCATAGTCACTAGAAGGATCTGAAAAAATTACAGAACCTAACCTAAGTGGTACACATATGTACCACTTCGGAGTCAACGTGTTAAGAAACAATGATGACCAGATCTGTCATAAGGCATCTTTAACACGTTTGTTGCGATTGCCTAGCCGGTGCAAATCTTTATTTTGTACACATAATCACTAAAAGACTTGGAAAAAATTACAGAACCTAACCTAAGTGACCCACCGGTGGGTCGCATCGCAACAAACGTGTTAAAAACTAATGCTGTTACATTTCTTATGTACCAACTTTATTGGAAATATACATTTTTGTTTTGTTTTCTTTTGTTTATTGTTGAAGTCTTGACTGCATCAGTGAAAGTGTTTCTTGTTATGTGATACGAGGGTCAGGATTATTGTCTTTAGTGTGTGGATTTGTAAGCATACATTTACGCTGCGAGTTCATGGTTCTTCTTTTATGTCGTGTGTATTTGGGGCTTCGAAAACTAGTCCATGTAGCCCGAGTCTCATGGTTATGATTTAGCAGTTACTTAATGCTGGAAACAAACATTCCTTAAGGCTGGAATATTGCTTGGATATTTATTTCTGAAAACTAGAATATTACGGGGACATTTATTTCCAACAACTAGAATATTGTGCGGATATCTCAGGTTCTAAAATCGACCAGCATTAGTTTTAACAATTTTAACACGCTGACTCCGAAGTGGTACGTATGTGGACCACTTAGGTTAGGTTCTGTAATTTTTTCAGATCCTTCTAGTGACTATGCGTACAAAGTGAAGTTTTACACCAATCAGGCAATCGGAGGCATCGTATTAAATACTGTATAACTTCATCCCTCCTTTTGATTGTTGTATGACCGTGCTTGTATTGCTCAGTATTGCGTCATTCTATGTAGATCTATGCCTACAAGTAGCAATGTCAACGTCCTTCGGTGCGCAAAGTGCACAACTTTATTCATAAGTTAATGGGAGTTCGAAATAAGAAGAAGGTAATCGTTTGAATTAGAAAACGAAAGATTTAACAAAATTAAAAAATGCTTGCTGGTCTCTAAACATACACTCGCCGACAGCCAGAATTGTGGACATGCTAGCCTGCAGAATTGTGATTACTCTGTCCTCCAGAATAATGGTCACAGTGGCCTCCAAAATTGTCCATGCTGGCCTTCAGAATTGTGGTTTGTTGGCCTCAAGAATTGTGGTATGTTGGCCTCCAGAATTGTGGTCTGTTGGATTCCAGAATTGTGGTCTGTTGGCCTCCAGAATTGTGGTCTGTTGGCCTCCAGAATTGTGGTCTGTTGGCCTCCAGAATTGTGGTTTGTTGGCCTCCAGAATTGTGGTCTGTTGGCCTCCAGAATTGTGGTCTGTTGGCCTCCAGAATTGTGGTCTGCTGGCCTCCAGAATTGTGGTCTGCTAGCCTCCAGAATTGTGGTCTGCTGGCCGTTAAAATTGTGGTTTGCTGGCCTCCAGAATTGTGTCCACGCTGACCTCCGGAATGTGGTCATGCTGACCACTAAGATATCTCCATGCTAAGCATGCTCACTATGCCCAGGCAGGACACCCCAACACAAAAAGCGTGTCCGTGGTACTACAGAATTTGCTTCTAATGCCCTTATCAAAGAATCTTATCAGGACTGATCCCAAGGCTTACCTCGACCACTTTATTTCATGCATAATAAAGCAGGTCTTCTCTAATATGAACATAAGGTGACGGCCACAGAGCTCCAAGGGCGGACAAGCCTTAATGCAGTTTATGAACCTCATTTCGGAGTTAATGAGAAAACTCAGCCAGCGAGCTGTGTCCATCCAGTCTGAAGAGTAGAGGCTGGCTAAAATGAACTGTTTCTTTTGCTGTCTTTCCTGTTAGCAAAGTTTTCACTTTCCTTCATCGTACAGCACGTTTTTTGCATGTACGTTGCATCAATGTTTCTTTTTTCTGAGGTCGTTAGGTTAGAAGCGTTGTTTTATGTTTGATTCTATCTCGCTGTTCTACACATATTCCACACATACATATATGACATACATTTCGCATCCACACTCAGTACTTGCATCTATTTCGCATAGAAACTCAATTTGCTCTCATTGGAATCATACACAAACCCAATCTTCTTATTCCCGACCATATCACGCCTGCATTCAGCATTCATTGAACCATTCATCCCAGCCAAAACTCAGCACTGTGACACAAATTCCATGTGGCAAGACTCTCCACTTGTGACGCCACACTTGATGCCACACTTGACACCGCATTTCCCACCACACTTCCCGCCACACTTCCCGCCACCTGACGCCACACTTGACGCCACACTTGACGCCACACTTGACGCCACACTTGACGCCACACTTGACGCCACACTTGACGCCACACT
>VCRD01006667.1:0-25569 GCA_006783055.1 Trinorchestia longiramus
CCGGGTTTCGAACCCGCAGTCTTTCTGCACAAGCAGAGACCCGATACAGAACACGGGCCGCAGACCACTCGACTACGGTGGCTGCTACAGACGGTCTTTGTGAGCTTAGACGTAGAAACTAGAAAAACAAATTGGTCGCTAAAGGGTTAACTTAACACGTTGCCTCCGATTGCCTGGCTGGTGTAAATCTTCACTTTGTACGCATAGTCACTAGAAGGATCTAAAAAGATTACAGAACCTAACCTAAGTGGTCCACATACGTACCACTTCGGAGTCAACGTGTTAACTTCCTAGCCTATCTTGCGTAAACTAATAAATCTAAGCTATTTAATCTACGTTAACACGTTGGCTCCGATTGCCTGATTGGTGTAAAACTTCACTTTGTACGCATAGTCACTAGAAGGATCTGAAAAAATTACAGAACCTAACCTCAGTGGTACACATACGTACCACTTCGGAGTCAACGTGTTAACCAATCTATGCAATCCAATCTATGCTGAAATAATCTATCTATGCTTAACTCAGTCGAATCAAGACGCCGCCGAAGACGTCAGGCCTGTTGAGAACAAAAAACAGTTTCTGCAATCAAGAACAAACAAATTTCATAAATCTAAGTTTCAATGTCACAAAGTTACCTACCCTGCAGTACTATTAAGACTCTTACCTGTTGCGGGACAGAAGGCTTGCACACTGAGAATCTAAATGGGAGCGACAGACCAAAAGAATTAAGAAAAAGAAATCGCGTGCAAGAAAGACAGATTCATCTACTAACATACAGAAACCACAAATGATAGATTTATTCTGGGATTAGAATTTGAAAAAAAATTACAGCAACACAAAATAAGTTGCTAAGTTATTAAATCGAAAAAAGTTCGACAGACTGAGGTAGTTTGTCCTCCTGACAGGTAAGAAACGGTCGACAAGAGTGCTCTCGACACATCTTAACTCAGGTCTTTCAACACTCTTAAGATCTTTCAGAGCTGAGAACAAAACGTCAGTGATAGTTTGAGCGAGCATTCAGCAACTCCTCCTTTTGTATCTCATGGGAGAAAAATTTACGAACTGTATTCAAAAAACGTTTCAATGAGCGTACTAACTACAAGATGTCATACGGTTGTTATATTTGGACTTATCAACGAGATGGTGCGACAAACCATTTTACTTGTAAAACACAATAGTGGTGTAGTAGTGTTTAACTGAATGAGTTCAGGAAATAGCTTCCATCACCATCACATTGTTTATTGTAGATGGTATTTCACACGCCGTACTACATAAATTAAGTCCGTAATGACGGGTTGTTGAACAATCATTCTGTGGTTTTAACACGTTGACTCCGAAGTGGTACGTATGTGTACCTCTTAGGTTAGGTTCTGTAATTTTTTTCAGATCCTTCTAGTGACTATGCGTACAAAGTGAAGTTTTACACCAATCAGGCAATCGGAGTCAACGTGTTAAGTTTTCAACTGCACTCTCGATTACGTTATTATTTTTTAGAGATTCACTATAACTGAACATTAGTAGTCATCATATGACTTGGGAACTTTCGAGCTGCTAAATTTAATTTCGGAATCAATTTTGGCTTTTGACCCTGCTCGTTTTCTTGTTTTCATCAATGCAGCACTCAGAGAATTTGTGCAGCGTCGGCCTCGCCACTACTGTGAGGAACAGTTCACTAAATAACTACTATATACAACAAAGCGTTTCGAGTCTCCAATTCACCACGGCCACTTGGGCTGCAAACAAAAGATGGCGAAACGCAGGCTGCGCCACATCACGTTAGTTTTTGAAAGTTTCTCGTTACAAATGTGGGGCGAGGACATTGCCTTAATGGCTTTTTCTGGGCGAGGTCATAAAGACAAAGTTGTTGCTTGGTGTCGTACGTCGTAAGAACGCAATCGAGACTTGGTCAAATTGTAAGGTCTCAAAGCAGGCAAGAGCACCAAAGCAGGAAGAAGTTGAAAAAGGAGATCTAGTCACTTTGAAGGTTTATGAAATTACTCTAGAGTTTCATAGAACCGAAGTCTGAAGATAATCATGAAATTGTTGTCATTAACGAGTATATTAACAGAGGCACTTTAAGATATTAATTATAAGAGATAACATTGCACTGTGTCATCACTGTAGATAAATGTGAAGAGTGAGGCAAGAAATTAATACGCACTCGTAACAGTTTACTTGCCGTTTATCCAATTATCACAGGTAAAATACCAAAAGGAGTATCGTAGGCTGCCTGTACTTTTTCCTTCGCGTTCTTGATTTAACACCCTATAGTAAACTATTTCCCCCAGAAAAAATTTAGCTACAAAATCGGGGCGGCAGACCCTCAAGCAGTGGCCTCACCATGATAGTGTTGAATTCAGATAAAATTTCTTTGACTTGAAAATGCAGACAGAAAAGAAACTTGAGCACGCCGCGCTATCAGTTCAGGCGCCAAGTATGGTGTAAGGATTCCTGTATGCTGCTGTGCTGCAGAGCTGGACTCTGTTTCTCTTGTTTTTCTGCACCAATCACGATTGCTTTTAGAATTTTTGCGTTCCCTGAATGCTCTGTGAACTAGATCCTTCGAAAAATTGTGTCGAACAACTGTCTAAAAGCGGGAGCCTGAAAAACTAGCTCAACAAATCACTCAGTTGATTGGTTATTTTGACTTTTAATTGAATTTTCTAGAAATAGTGTTCATGTACCATTTTCAAAAATGTACTGATAAATAAAATATGACTCGCTGAAGTGAGGGCATTGTAATAACTATTTTATTCATTTAATATTGGGGTTGAATTCGTATGTGAGTGACAGTCTCCATAGAGAGAGTTAAGTGTAGCAATCAAGCAAAGCAAATGTTAGATGGTTCGAAGAAACCGAAGGGTTAATTAATGTTCAAACTATCTAGGTTTTAACCATTTAGCGACTAAAAGGACAATTCGGTCGTCTTTCGCAGTCTTTGGGAGAATTGTTCTAATAATTAAACAGTGAGCAATATGAGGTTGCTACTAGGTTTGAACGCGGCGGCATGTTACAGCGTCGTTCTTTTGGCTGCCTGGCTCTCAGCGTGCTTCATTGCATCAGTGTACAAACGGTCTTTGTGAGCTTAGACGTAGAAACTAGAAAAACAAATCGGTCACTAAAGGGTTAAATTTATGCTTGTTTTAATTTCCTGCTTGGAATGTAAGGATTTTTGTTCGATGTACCACTCTAAGCAGACCAAGAAAAATGAACTCCTCTGATGAATAATATGGGTAAAATAGTTATTTTTTGCAGGAAAACTTTGACCAAAGAATAACAACAGTCCATGAAATTTTTATAAGCACGCCTTTCAAAGCGGATTTTTGCTTCCTGTGCAGCCTTCCGTGTTGACGACTTGCGGTCGCCCGCCGCTTCCGTTCACGGTAGTGTCAGTCGAGGTCACGGAAAATGTCTTCCTAGTCATTTTCTAATCACAGCCGTCGATTTTTGCCTCAAATCCTACAACTCTGCTGCTACGTACGGACAGATGGATGAAAAGAATAATTTATGTTCGTATACTCCGTACTTGAAAAAAATTGAGGAAGTTTCTTTACTTCGTCGTTACCTATTTTTGAATTGAATCGGATAAATACTGAAACTGACGATATTAACTGAAAAAAAACCTAAAAATAGTAAATATTTAAGCTGTGTTAAGTTTTAAATCAAATTTATGACGCTGGAAAGATTTACGGTACGCGTTTGTGTATCATTAATTAATTCGTTTAGACGTTTGAATAAAAATTATACTTGGTTTCCAAGTGCAATTACCAATAACAAATCGCAAGAGGAATTCAATTTTACTGACCCAAATTTATAGTTAGGTTTCTTTCCTTTATTAATACCTATTGAAATGCATTCTCCACTCTGAAGGTGTAAACTTGGTAATGAGTTTTGCGCAACCAGGTCTATTACAGAAATTTTATTTCATTGTTAATGTTGTACGTAAAATTAGAAATTTGTTGTGATTCGCTGAGTACCTCTATCGTAAATGAAACTGAGTTTGGTGTTGAACAATGAACTTTTATTTATCCAAATTTTAACGAAAAACCTTTCGATAAATGAATTTTATGAACAATATCTCAAATTTTCGAAATAAATATTACCCATTCCACAATCATTTCCGAAGCTGGTCCAGTTAGTTTTGTCCTGGTAGAAACCGACTATTTCATTTAATTTCAATGGGTGCTATTCAGCCTCATTCAACTTTTTTGAAACATTCCCTTCCACAATAAACACGTTTCTTTTCTTAGTCTCTATATTCTTTCCTAGTTTTTACATTCATGCCATTCATAGAACTAAGAGAAAATTCTGAAACAATGATCAATTTCTTGCTGGTTGTACTGTTGCTCTTAGATTTCAAAATAATTTAACACGTTGACTCCGAAGTGGTACGTATGTGGACCACTTAGGTTAGGTTCTGTAATTTTTTCAGATCCTTCTAGTGACTATGCGTACAAAGTGAAGATTTACACCGGCCAGACAATCGGAGGCAACGTGTTAAACGAACTTTGATCAAGTTATTAGACTACGACTTTGTACCAATTTTTGTTCGCTGGTTTTGTGCTCCGAAATTTTTTGACCCATTTATTTGAAATTCTTAAAGTTGAGTTAATATTAGAATCCATATAAATAAAATAAAAACAAAGATATCACAATTTTTTATCACAAAAAGTAAAATTGTAATGGAAACTTATTGTACGTTATTACTCATAAAAAGTATCTTTTTGAAAGGTCCTTGAAGATTCGAGGGTCAACTCCGTACTCCTATACTCACTAGCAGACAATCATTAATTTTAATGGGTACGGAACTGCAGTCTGCAACTTAACAAGCCTGAAGCACTGCATTGGTGAACATTCCAATGCTCAAGTAAACAAATATTTGAAGTTTCTGTAATTATCTTCAGCAAATTAGCCTTGCAATAGATTTTATGTAGTCTGAAATAAATATTACCTTCTCACTATAATAGAATGTTCTGTGACGTATTTAAAAATATGTTTAAAAAAGATCTGCGTGAATTCTAGGTGAAATCATTGAATTCCATGGGGAAATGCTACAATTCACAAAGGAAGCTGAAATAGTTGCTTGAAATAGTTACTTTTTATGAGTCTATGACTTAATTTTTTTTTTTCAATTTGATGATTCCTGAACTTTCATTAGGAAGTTTCTGAACGAATATGAAAGTTCGATAAAGCGAAGCAAGAGAGAGCTTGTCTAAAGATCATAGGACAGTTCCTAAATTTCCAAGTTACTAAAGTTCGAATGTGAGAAAGTCGGAGAAGCAAAGCCACAGCAAAGAACAAGATTTTCCAAACTCCTTTTATGATTCGCAGCACGCTTCCCGACTACTTGCCCTCTTCGCCCGTTAGACAGAGATTTCACTCCTCTAGAATCTATTCTAAGAAGTTACAAGCCCAGACAAATTTTAAAGTTTTTCACTCAATGTCCCAAGTCGTACATGGCGAGAAGTTCAGGGCGCTCAGCGAACCCGAGGAAATTGCCCCAAACTTTCGACTTCCTCGACCAACTCAAATCGTGCCCAGTTGATAGGACCGCGACGAAGGCGCAACCGAACTCGAATCTACTTTACAGGAAGTATTTTATATCAAAGCTATTTACTGACGAATTTTTCCTTTGATTCATGGATAAGAGTTAGGAGTCCATTGTCCATCCTCGCGTTCCGGTTCTTGATATTGAGAATTTCAGCTATAAATGACTTCAAATCATTGAATGTTAGAATGGAGAAATTTGGTATTATGATTACTCTGAAAACGAGTTTAAAAAGTAACCTCATCTGATTATTTTTTCCAATTTGTTTGTTAGTTTCAAAATTGCATTACACAGGAAACGTTTCAAGGAAAGCTTTCTGTGATTAACAACAAACTATGTGTCGTTTAATTTTGATTTGCATCAGTATTTAAATCTTTAGAAATCAATGACTTATTTATACCAGGATACCAGTTTTCAGGAGTCCGAGTGGGGAGTGGCGGAGTACGGCAACTGGCATGAGTGCAGGGATCGATCCTTCGCGTCGTCTGAATAATCATTCGTAAGATCCAGGCGCTTGAATTAAGTAACTCCTGCGCTTCATATCTCCAGAAAAGAGACAACTGAAAATTCACTGCTCCCACCTCCCAGCAAAGAGGAAATTTTACTGAGTATTTTATCAAATTTGTCATCAATTTTCAAATAATTACCTATTAGTTTTCCTTTGGCTGGATGTGAAATATTGAATTAACGTTAATAATTATTCTTTGAAGTTTAGTTTTATCAGCATTCTTTGTCATTTCTGTACATTGTAAATTTAGTACTTTCGTATGTGCTCAGTCACCTGGCCTAAAATTAGAATACGTTCAAAATGGAGCTTTGCATTTTCAAAAATTTCTGGGAGTCGCAATCATCACACGAACTTCTACATTTAATGAAATATTTTTCACGAAAACCTACTATACAGTAACAAAAATGGAACATTTTTTATTCTCAATTTCAATTTACATAGACTCTAACAACTTCACAGAATCATTCTTCACTTCTACTGCCTCTGACAGTCAAGAACGAAACCATTTTGTTTAGTTGCGCCCCACCAAGCTGCGCATTTTAATTGTTTGTAGCCTGAAACGTGTAACTTTAAACGAAACATTTTCGATTCAATTTATGGAAATTTCAAAGAGAAAAATCCAATGCTGTCTAACGTAGAGGTATCAATCGCCCACATGCACCTCAATTATCCTTTAATCTCACCTTAATAACTTACAAGCATTCGAGCCATGCAAACACACCGCAATCACACACAGGTCTCAAAAGTCAAAATGGCTATGGAATACTGTGAGTACTGTACCGAACTGGGGGGTTCCTTATCCAATATTTGTCAGGACAATTTTTGAATGTGTTCACAGTGCCAGCAGAAGCGATATTTACAGGTATCTGGCTCTTGCTTTGAAAATTTTAACTAGAAAGAAGTTTATAGCCTGAAATGTTGTGAGAGTTCTTATTATTAGTTGATGGCTGTCACTTCTAGTTCGCACGTTATCGTCTGCCAAAAAGTTCTTCTAGGGTAAATCGTTTAAGCCATTGAGATGTTTATAGGTCTCGATAAGTTGTCTTTGCAATCTTTTATGTTTTAGGGAGATGAGCTCAAGCTGCTAAAGATGCCTTTCGTAGCTGAGATTGAGAAATGCAGGTTTCATCGGCGTTGCTTTACTTTAAATTTTTCCATTTTATTAATGTATCTTCACAAGGTAAGAGACCACAGTTGCACTGCGTTTTCCAGATGTGGCTGTACAAACGCTTTTTAAAGCGGTAATATTATGTTCTTTGACTTGTATTCAAAGTTTCTTGCAATGAAACAAAGGATCCAGGTCGTGTTTCTATGTAACACTTTTTTCCCCTTTCTTTGCCATGTTTGAGATTTCCAGTGATAATGATGCCAAGATCTTTTAGTCGCTGTACTGCGTCAATGGGTATGTCATTCAACGTGTGTCGAAATACCGATTATTTGCACCAACGTGCATTCCTGCACATTCATCGATGTTAAAGCTCATTTATCAGGCTTTGATCTATTATAGTAAATAGTGGAGGTCTGATTGGATAGTTAGACTGTCTCTTCCGGTGAACGATTTATGACAAAATTTCTTGTCCTCAGAGAGTTTTTTAATGTTACCGATTCCGACGTCAAAGTCGTTGATGAAGATGATAAAGAGGAGCGAGCCTAAGACGATCCATCGGAAAACTCCTGATGTTACATGCATCAAATCATCGTCTTGATCATGAAGCATTACTCGTTGAGTGCGACCAGTGAGCCAGTTTCGCATCTATCGAGACTAGTTGCCTTGTATTTCGTGTGCTTCTATATTAGCCATTAGCCTTTCATGGGGAATTTTGTCGAAGGTTTTTTGGAACTCGAGGTATACAAGGTCTACAGCTTTTGTACAGTCTTATATGCGGTTAACTTTTCCAAAGAAGTTGAGGAGGTTTGTAAGACAACTACGTTTCTCTGTGAATCCGTGCTGGGTGTCAGTAATCAGGTTTTGATTTTGGAGGTGTGTTGTTTAAGGACTTTGATTAATCTTTCTATTGTTTTACTGATGGCATATGTTGATATGATTAGATAATAGTTAATGGGGGTTTGTTTGTTGCCCTTTTTAAAAGTATGAGGGACATTGGCTTGCTTCAAATTTTCCAGAACAATCACAGTTTCAAGCGATCGAGTGACAATCTTTGCTCAGAGTTCGCCAATTACTTAGGTTGTTTCTTTGAGTATCCAGGGAGTAAGGCCGTCGTGTCTGGTTGATTTACATACATGGGCGTTGAATGCTGAGCTATTTTTCTACCTCTTCTACTATAAATATGCCGTCTGTCAGGATTTTCTAGGGATTTAAAGCATGAGATGGCAGGATTTCAGTTAAATCTTTACGAGTGAATATTGAAGTGCAGTATGCATTAAGAGTAGAGTTCTAACTTTGCTTTTGTTGTCCGTATGAGTTAAACTCTAAGGGGTCGATCAGTGAGGTATCCAATAGTGCGTTGTGTCATTTTCATATTTGTAGAAGCCCTTCGGGTTAGTTTTGGCTTGTGTTGCAACTTCAATTTCTTTATTCCACTCTTTTGTTTTCTCGTTCACTTAACGACGCTGTAGGTGCGGATATCTTATTGACGATACGGTCCTGTTTGATATCTTTTAAGTCTTTTGTACGACTGGGGTCAGTCATTTAAAAGGAGCTTGATTTCTTGTGAGAACCAAAAGAAGCTTATTGGTTACTCTCATTCGTTTTATTGGGATGGGGTTCTCTGTGGTTGTCTTGATTTTTTCTTTAAGCACCATGTAGCATACCTCCACGTTTTTATTCCTCAACAGGGCTCCGTAGTCAAAACTGTTGAGCTCCTTTTCCATTAGTTCGAAGTTTGCCTGTACGTAGGTAGTTTAAGACGTTTTTGTGTTGAGTTCTGGTGTTACGGTCGTAGACTTCGAGTGCCTAGTCTATCTTATGGTGATCACCGATCTTGTCCGTAACTTCCAATCCAATTATTCGGAGGTCAGGTGTCATGACGAAGCCAAGAATGTTGTTTTGCCTAGTCGGATTGTTGACATACTGCTGCAGAGAATTTGTATTATCAGATCGATAAGCTTAGATCCGAGTGCTCGACTTTGATGAGTACAGTTTATGTAGAGCAGATTGAAGTCTCCAATGATTAGTGTTTCGTGAGGAGCACGAAATGTATTATCAAGGTAACCATAGAATTCATCATCGTCGATTGTTGTGTGGGTTGGATTTCTGCTGTATATAAAACAATTTTGATCGGTTGGCGTGGCAGGAGTGGTTAATGGGATGTCGTATTTCCATTTCTTGTCAATAATTTAGTTCTGATTTTTGGTTCTAGCTTGTTTTTTGATGTACATAATGGAGTCACCACCTCGGTTACTTCGCAAAGGTTTGTCGCGATTGTGGTAAGTGCATCCCTTAAATGAGACTTCCGCTGGGAGATATCTTCTATTTAGATCTAACCATGTTTCGTTGACAGCTGTGATGTCGTACGACAACGTTGATGCAATGGCTCGTATTTTCTGCATTTTCGGTAGGATACTTTGTACGTTGTCAGTCAATATCTTTAAGCGTCCAATATTTTAGTCGGTAATTTTACTTTCTAGATGCTCGCCTGGACATCGTTTATTTTGTTCATCAGGTGCCACGGGTGGTTGTTTTTTGTTATTTTCTCTCTCACGATTGGTCTTTGGAGGCTGTGTTTCATCCTTAGATGGGCATATACCTGTTACATTCAGTTTATTGCCGTGTTGGTGATGCGTTATTAAGGTTTTACTCAAGCTCTCTTCATTATTGCCTTCAGGTTACCTCGAGTTCTGTGCTTTCCAATTGTTTCTTCAAGCGCCAGAGATACCTGCTGCAGAAGTGAGTTTGTGTGGCCGTCGTGTCGAGTGCGCTGCTTGTTTCTTTGGTGAAGTGTAGAGTTTGGTGAGTTATGTGATCGTAGTTTGTATGTACGAGAACTTCCTATTATCGAACTCTTTATAACTTCCATGCGACGTCGACCGAGAAACGTCTAATTCCGTGTTGGGAGTATTATAAACGTCTGTATTTTGTGATGCAACTCCTTGTTGGTGTTTTTTTATGTATTTTCAATTTGTTTGCCTAATTTTGTAGGCTACGCATTTTATCTTCTTTAGTCGAGGAGGCCAACCCATTTGCAATTGTGTGGTTGAATTGATTTTCCGAGTGAGTTATCATGTCTGAGCGCTCCAAGTTTCTGAATCTCGGCGATAGTTTCGGACTTGAGATTCTTGTTCTAAATTCATCCTGAATTGTTTTTTGAATGTTCTCGCAAGAAGAAACAGCAATTTCTCGAACGGTAGTGATACTCAATAAACTCTCCGGTCTTACTTGTCCATCTTCATTAAAATGGCTGCTATCTTTTTTGAAGAGATCATACCGTCGGATGTATTGGGACGTCAGGTCTATGTAGATACACTTTTTTCTCTCCACATTTCGTTCACTCCTTCGTTTATAATCTACAATTTGTACGCACGATTTCCATTAATTATGACAACTACGTAAAAGCTGATCCAGAAAGAGGATAGAGCTTAGCTGAGGAATGCCTGCATATGAGGCTTAACAACTAAATAAGTTTTATTTCCATTAAACTAAGCTAATTGCTATCTTGTGTTGTATGGAAAAAATATGTTAAATTTATGCGTACTCGAACGACACTCTTCCTCTAAAGAAATTATAAAATTGTACGATTTCATCATTTCCAAATACAATTGTGACTTCTTTGGCACCGACCTAGTTTAACTGTGTGGCATAATTAACATTGGTATGGCCTAAAACGATACCAACAGAATTTACAGATACACACAGAAAATTACCATATTCGGATGGAAATTTACGATTGAGACTTGAGACGAAGACTGAGCGATGTATGAGGATATTTAAAAACCAATTACTTAGCTTCTGATTGTAACTCACCGTTAATTGTTCTTCTGAAGCCTTGCTTCTATTTCTCTGCCTCGTGTGAAAAATTTTAGCAGGAGTAAGGATTCCATGTCCTTGAACTCTGGACTCCACAAAATTATTCAAAATCTTTTTCAGGGAACATTTGCCGACGCCTTCAAACAATCAAGTGTCTGCAGAACTGAGTTTCTTGATTTGAATATGTATACATATCAATTCAATGTTTGACGCTAGGAAAAAAATATCAACTAAAGATTTTCTAAAACTTCTGTGCGTAGCTGCTAGTTGAGTGACAGTCGGATAAAGTAAAACTTTCATTCAGAACTGACAAAGAACTTTAAGGAACAAAGTTTCAATATGTGATTCAGATATCAGTCGTCTGGGACTTCATTTGTTTGTCCATGTCGGTACATATATAGAAATGTAAGAGTAAGGAAACAGTTAAAGTTACGAAGGGGAAAATTATGCTGAAATCAGCTTAAACTGCGAAATCTGAACACCAACGAAACAAATTCCTCGATAATTTTGCCAAAAAACCCCAGCCCTCCAGCAGGTGCATAGTCAATGAAAAATGCCTGGCTGACTACAGCAGTTCTGAGCAACAACATCAAGCCTCAAGACACTCAGGTAAAGCTTCACGACCTACATTCTTGAGAGGCGAGGTAGGCGTTTGGGAATGTTCTCCATAATTAAGAAGCATCCTCCCTTCCCTGAGAAACGAGGAGGAATTTAGCTGGAAAGTCCAGCCCGTGTCGGTGTTTGCTTCATAGCTTGGGGAATAGAACAAATTTATGAGGCATGTGCGTTGTTCGCTTTAAAGATTCATGATAGAAGGAATTAGTGACCAATTAAGAATTTTCCTTTCAAATGACCTCTAGGGGAAAAAATTAAGACCTGGAGGCGTTTGGAACGCATGTTTTATTAAAAGGATTATTTTCAACTGCAATTCAAATGAAAAGGAAAATTCATTGGCAAGCGAACTCATCGTATGAAAATACAGGAGGAAGTTCAATGTAATTAATTTATCTGCTCTAGGGTTATTTTATATTTTGTTCTCTCTGCTTAATACACTCCATGTCAAAATTTTAAAAGACAGAACCAAGCGGAAATATTCTGGTGTATTATTTTATTTGAACAAATGTTTTATCTCAACCTTTTCACCCAACGTCGATGAACTCGTAAAAGTATCATACTTCAATTAAACAATTAATAGCATTTAGCGTTGAAAAATATTTGTTCAGTAGTTTTATTCATTTATGTTCTTTTAGGTTCATCCCGGTTAATTCAAAGCAGCTACCTCAGCTCAGTTGCTTCACACAACGCTTGTTTCTTTCGGGAATCAGTTTGTCGACTCATTTACCACCAGTTTTCCTCCATGTTGTGCACTCAGTTTTGTGGTACTCTGTACTTTACTCCACAGTGCTGAGCTCTCAGCTCTGCAGATCTGCCAGTTCTAATATGATATATATTTATATATATATATATATATATATATATATATATATATATATATATAATGTAGCTCGTTTCGTGTCAAGTAGACAGTAATATTATCAGCAATTCAGCATAATTGATTATGGTAATTTCCTCGTTGATTTTAACCGTGAAGTGTTTTAACCTCATTTAATTGGGCAAAAATAACATTCAGTTAAAAAAATAGACTCCTCTTTTAATACAGGATTGAATGCGTCCGAACTAGGCCTGAATTTCAATTGAAAATACTCTTCGGTCGCCCGTCATCGCATCAGTTCGCACGACCCGCCCTGAAACAATGAAGTCTCGTGAGCCTCTATCTTCCCTCCTCAAATGAAGAGCCTCAAGTCATCGCTCGGATCTCATAAGGAAGCTGCTCGGGCCATGAGCTCCAGTCGGGCCATGAGCTTATACTTGGATCTTCGAAGAAAGAAGAAGAAGAAGAAGAACCTAGCCCACTCGGATCAGTTGTCATGCGGGAAATTGGCTTCATCGAGAATAGCTTTGGAAGCTTGACTTCCTTCAGTTCAATTATTGCTTCTGTTGCTTAGGCCTGGATGGCGCCCTTCACAAGAAAAGTCTTCACTCAAGCGTAAAATTCAATCATTGACCTGACTGCAGGAAGATGCTGCACTGACTGTGCATCTGCCGTTTTTTCTGATTGACTTGTGTTTCGACATCACGGAGCAGGTCTTAAAATTTACCTTTAACCTCAGTTTGTAATCTGCACGTGTCATATTAGTGATACTGTCACTGCAGGATCAAAACTGTCTCTTGCCAAATGTGTTGCCTAATCACTGTTGTATTACTACTGTGGTTTGATATCCTGCCGTACTTCCTACAGTTACTAAACATACAAGTGAGTAATTCCTTAGAAAATGCAGCTGCAGCAGCAGCAGCTGTTTCCATTACTTGTACGATAAATATACGCTTATGCTTTTGGCTGAGTCGTCGATCAGTAAACTACTTCCATCACACGTAGATGAGTGATGAATTCATGAGCATCATGCTGTATAGTTATACAGATCCAACGCTAGACTTGCAATTTGATAGAAAGCCTTTAGAAGCAATAAAATTTAAATGCTTTCTTTTCGGTAAAAGTTCTCTCTTAAATGTTATCGTCACATACGTTAGTGGAAAATACTGGTACTGGTGGGCACAAATACTGCTGCACTCTTTATTTTGAATTATATTGTGCAGCTTTTCCCGCTCTTTTAAGATGGCTAATCAGAGAATTTTGAGGAGTACATGATCATGGTGCAGGGTGCGCTATGATTTAAGAATTTTAGGGAATGCCGTAAAGTATTTTATTTTAAAATTATTTTTTTATTGCTTAAAATGTAACAAACATTTTTGCGTTTTGATACTCCCCGCCAACGGACGAAGCAGATGCAGTGAAACTCCCTCTTTGATTAAAAACGCGCTTGTTGGTTTAACTTTCCAACATTAATTAATTCGACAGATTCAGCAATGCCACAGCTCTCAGAATTCATAATTTCCTATTAAAAGAGTTTAATTTGAAAACTGCGCTTCATTTCGTAGTAGTGGAAGTGAGTGCTTACTGTTCACAAAATGCCTTAATTCTCAAAGCAATGCTTGTGTCCATTAAAGCCAATGAACATCTCTAATCTCGTTTAAAATTCAAAAGAAGGATATAATCTCATGCATTTATGAACCTAAGTCGTAAATAAAAGAAGCGAGTCGATGCAGCAGTGTTTTCTTTTCTCAGTCGAATTGCAGATCAAAATTCGTTTAGCGACTTGATGAAGTTCTTATTTTTACTGGAGATGAGTTGCACCATTCAGGGAAAGTAAAGTTTTTGAATCTCGGTGAGCACTCAAAACTTTCGAGTGTTCAATAGTTTTTCTTAAGTGCCATGAAAGGTATGGGGGAAAAATCAGAATGTTCGATTAAGTGCTGTGATAGTGGGGATTTTTTCTAGTTTTGTATTTGAAAAACAATTCTATAATTAAAAATATTTACAACGTATTTCCAAAGTCTAAAGTTTCCTTCAATTAGAGATGTGAATATATCAGTAGAAGAAATTAAAATAAGCGTTTCTATATAAGAAATTATATAAAAATTATAATAAGAGATCAGAATGTATTGGTTTTTGCCATGAATAAGAACAAATAGTGAGGGAAAAATTTTAATTTATTTTTCTAAGGATTTTTTTAGGAATTTGAGACGCATGAAGAGAATTCTGAAGTAAGACGAAAATTATCAATTAAGTTTATACCTTCTCTAGAACAGGAACAAAATTTCAACCAGTAGTTATCTCATAAACTTAAGGTCAAGGAATGTCAATGTTTTGAATCCCATTGAAGAATACAAAATAAGAACCCAATACGGCAATAATTATGCAGTACTAAACGGAAACTTGTTTGCGATTAATATCACCAATATCAACTTTAATATATCCAATAATATCACTGATATTGTAGAGCAAAATGGTTTTATGTTGTAAACATAAGCATTTGTACATTATACTGTGGACACGACAGGATTCAAAAAATTGAGCGAGAAGGAATTTCAAAGATGTTTACCGAGGAAAGAAGTGCAAGTGAAAAAGAGCTGTCGGAAATGGGAAGTGAAATTAGTAAGCCTACAAGCAAGAAGGAAGGAAGGAAGGAGAGTAGAGTAGGAACGATGAGCGACAAACGAAAAAGTTCAGTAATGTCAAGGAGGTAAGAGAAGCGAGTCTGAAGAAAGAAAAGTGGGAAGTAAGAAGTAGTCCAGAGTAAGAAAAGAAAAAGGAAAGGGCAGAATAAACCTTTACGTATCAAAAGAATATTCTCTTCACCCCGAACTCAAGGAGTGGTCGTCAAGTGAAGGTCGAGATTAGAGCTCCTATAGCGACATGAATGAGAATTGGTTAGAAGCCTGGTAGAGAATTAGCTTCTTGAAATTTTGAGAGCTAAGTTTGAATTAATCCAAAGGGTTGTCCTGGTTCATTTCTAGTTGATGCGTCTGGATGAATCAAGATTGTCAGTCTGAATACAGAGGTGGGTTAGGAGTACAAGACCAAAGCCCCAGACTAAACAAGTGTCATTTCTATAGAAAAAATGTTGGAAATCTCATGTCTGAAATGGGAAATAACATTCCCGTGAGAATTGTCTACATCTTATTCAAGAAACTCACTGTCGAAGACATTTTTTGTTTATTAAATTTTCATCAAACTCAAGTAACGTGTCATCACGCATACGCGCAATATCTTACATGACAAAAAACAGAGATTAGTTATTGTGTGTTGTGGCAAATTGTGTTCTGCCCCATGAGATGCTTCAGCTTGTTCAGCAACTTATTGGACTTCTTCAACCTATTCTCCTTCATCTTAACAGTCAGTAACTGGCCTCTTCTTATCTTATACGACTTCTAACACAAGTCTTCTGCCACACACTGTCTGATAACCTTCTCATTAACCTCCCTCTCTCTTGTGATGGCCTTCATGGACATGCTGGGGTCGATACTCACCCGCTCCTGGGCCTTCGCTGTGAACTCAGCATCCCTCGTGCAGTTAGACCCCTTTAAATGAACGTCCCAAGTAGCTGTTGCTTCAAAGTTGTAGTTGGAAACAACTAATATATGTCGAACCTTCCTGACAATGCTATCGTTCACTTTAAACCACTTTGCAATATTGCAAATGTGGTGTCCAGCGTAAATTGACATCAATACTGCATGCTTTTTCCATAAACCTGAAAACTTAAAACCACTGCTGATTCCAAGACTACACGTTCCACCAGTACAGGCATTACTAATAGCCTGGTTCAATTTTTATCGACTGGAGAGTGATAATCTGGGTACAGGATGCTCCAAAGAAACCGGGTTATTTATCCATTGCATACTAAAGTTAACTATATGATATATGAGTACACCACATATAGAAAAAACTACCACTGACGGAAAGTATATCAAATATAGATGAACATTCTGTATATGAATGAATGTACTACGTACAAATGAGCTAGCAATGTTTAGATGATCAGACTTTGTACAGATGATAACACTACCATTGTTCATTTGACAACGTATGGTCAATCCACATGACAACTCTATCACAGTGCACCTGACATGGGACTGTCAGCCCACGTAACACAACCACTGTACACATGACAACCCCTGTATTGCTTTCCACCATGTTTGAATGCCTCTCCTCCCCCCTCTTATGCAGCTGCGCTCAGATACCACGCCTCAGGGGCCTGGGAAGCAAGCGGCGGATAATCGTTGAGTTTTAGCACGGCCTCGAGCTCCTGATGAATATTCAGAACAGCGTCATGAAATACAACTCTAGCGCAGCTGCAGACATAGGAAAAGACACCACTTGGATCTGCACAACGCAAGACCACGACACAACCTCTGTGGGAAATTCAATCTGATGAACTGTATCTTTCCCATCCCAATGTTCTTGTCTCTCTCTCTCATCGTACTGTTCTTGTCTCCCTCTCATACTACTGTTCTTGTCTCTCTCTCCTACTGCTGTTCTTGTCTTCCTCATACTACTGTTCTTGTCTCTTTTATCGCACGCCTACCTATTACTAGACTTGAGCGCAGGCAAAGCGCTATTTCCAGTGGGTTGCTGGATGTTTAACTCTTTATGGTGCAGTTGTAATTGTTTATGAGGATCTTACTTTTATTTTGTGGAATTCATTATCCGCCTACGTGAGTGTCCGAGACGTGAGTATTTCTCGACTTTTTATCTCCATGTTCAGGAGCTGCAAACAGTACATAGCAGCTCTAGCTAGAAATTATTTTCATTACTTATAAGGAAATTTTAAACCTTTCGTTTGATTTTTGTGAATTGGAAACGGATATATTAATATTGAATATGATTTCGTATTTAAGAGAACTAGAATAGTTATCACATAAAATATCAAGATTTGAACACGCAGAGAAGCATCTTTCACGGGACTAACGGCACAAGTAACAAACAAGGAACTTTCATATTCTATATTGATTGACAATTCAATTTGCATGCTCACCATATGAGGCTCATGTTCAGTCTAACTTTGTTATGGGTTTAGAGGTGATCTCGGCCAATTACCCAGTATTCTATGATAATTCTAATATGTATAAAGTAATTCATGTTGTTCCAGCACTGAAGTTAAGATACATAGGTTGTTAGTCAACTAGGTTAACTGAAGGAAAAAGTAGTTATAGTAGCTATTTTTGCTAACGTAGGCCTATTGCTCAGAAAATAATTTTTAGATCAAATCAGTTTTGAACGATATAACATAATTGAAATGTTGGTGTTTCAATTTAGTAAAAGGAAGGGGATGTGGCTGGAGATCCCACATCAGCGAGTGTCATTTCGTACAAATAGTAGAAGAAAAGAGCTCAGTCAACTCGTTGGTAAGTTTCTGCTGTCCCTCGCGCTCACATGATCGTTGAAAATAACCATCAGTTTTGTAGCATCATAATCAAAACTTCATTGACTTTGATATACGATATAACAAGAAGAAGAAGATGTATTGATTCTATTAATTGTTTACAGTTCAAANAAAATAAACTACTTTACGGCATTCCCTAAAATTCTTAAATCATAGCGCACCCTGCACCATGATCATGTGCTCCTCAAAATTCTCTGATTAGGTATCTTAAAAGAGCGGGAAAAGCTGCACAATATAATTCAAAATAAAGAGTGCAGCAGTATTTGTGCCCACCAGTACCAGTATTTTCCACTAACATATGTGACGATAACATTTAAGAGAGAGCTTTTACCGAAAAGAAAGCATTTAAATTTTATTGCTTCTAAAGGCTTTCTATCAAATTTCAAGTCTAGCGTTGGATTTGTATAACTAGGTATACAGCATGATGCTCATGAATTCATCACTCATCTACGTGTGATGAAAGTAGTTTACTGATCGACGACTCAGCCAAAAGCATAAGTGTATATTTATCGTGCAAGTAGTGGAAACAGCTGCTGCTGCTGCATTTTCCAAGGAGTTACTCACTTGTATGTTTAGGAACTGTAGGAAGTACGGCAGGATATCAAACCACAGTAGTAATACAACAGTGATTAGGCAACACATTTGGCAAGAGACAGTTTTGATCCTGCAGTGACAGTAACACTAATATGACTCGTGCAGATTACAAACTGAAGTTAAAGGTAAATTTTAAGACCTGCTCCGGGATGTCGAAACACAAGTCAATCAGAAAAAACGGCAGATGCACAGTCAGTGCAGCATCTTCCTGCAGTCAGGTCAATGATTGAATTTTACGCTTGAGTGAAGACTTTTCTTGTGAAGGGCACCATCCAGGCCTAAGCAACAGAAGCAATAATTGAACTGAAGGAAGTCAAGCTTCCAAAGCTATTCTCGATGAAGCCAATTTCCCGCATGACAACTGATCCGAGTGGGCTAGCTTCTTCTTCTTCTTCTTCTTTCTTCGAAGATCCAAGTATAAGCTCACGGCCCGACTGGAGCTCATGGCCCGAGCAGCTTCCTTATGAGATCCGAGCGATGACTTGAGGCTCTTCATTTGAGGAGGGAAGATAGAGGCTCGCGAGACTTCATTGTTTCAGGGCGGGTCGTGCGAACTGATGCGATGACGGGCGACCGAAGAGTATTTTCAATTGAAATTCAGCCCTAGTTCGGACGCATTCAATCCTGTATTAAAAGAGGAGTCTATTTTTTTAGCTGATTGTTATTTTTGCCCCATTAGATGATGTTAAAACACTTCACGGTTAAAATCAACGAGGAAATTACCATAATCAATTATGCTGAATTGTTCATAATATGATTGTCTACTTGACACGAAACGAGCTACATTATATATATATATGTATATATATTATATATATCTATCTATATCAATATTAGAACTGGCAGATCTGCAGAGCTGAGAGCTCAGCACTGTGGAGTAAAGTACAGAGTACCACAAAACTGAGTGCACAACATGGAGGAAAACTGATGGTAAATGAGTCGACAAACTGATTCCCGAAAGAAACATGCGTTGTGTGAAGCAACTGAGCTGAGCTAGCTGCTTTGAATACACCGGGATGAACCCCAAAAGAAAATAAATGAATAAAACTACTGAACAAATATTTTACAACGCTAAATGCTATTAATTTTTTAATCGAAGTATGATACTTTTACGACTTCATCGACGTTGGGTAAAAACGTTTAGATAAAACATTTGTTCATATAAAATAATACACCAGAATATTTCCGCTTGGTTCTGTCTTTTAAAATTTTGACATGGAGTGTATTAAGCAGAGAGAACAAAAAATAAAATAAGCTTAGAGCAGATAAATTAATTACATTGAACTTCCTCCAGTATTTTCATACGATGAGTTCGCTTGCCAATGAATTTTCCTTTTCATTTGAATTGCAGTTGAAAATAATTCTTTTAATAAAACATGCGTTCCAAACGCCTTTAGGTCTTAATTTTTTCCCCTAGAGGTCATTTGAAAGGAAAATTCTTAAGTGGTTACTAATTCCTTCTATCATGAATCTTTAAAGCGAACAACGCACATGCCTCATAAATTTGTTCTATTCCCCCAAGCTATGAAGCAAACACCGACACGGGCTGGACTTTCCAGCTAAATTCCTCCTCGTTTCTCAGGGAAGGGAGGATGCTTCTTAATTATGGAGAACATTCCCAAACGCCTACCTCGCCTCTCAAGAATGTAGGTCGTGAAGCTTTACCTGAGTGTCTTGAGGCTTGATGTTGTTGCTCAGAACTGCTGCAGTCAGCCAGGCATTTTTCATTGACTATGCACCTGCTGGAGGGCTGGGGTTTTTTGGCAAAATTATCGAGAAATTTGTTTCGTTGGTGTTCAGATTTCACAGTTTAAGCTGATTTCAGCATAATATTCCCCCTCGTAACTTTAACTGTTTCCTTACTCCTACATTTCTATATATGTATGTACCGACATGGACAAACAAATGAAGTCCCAGACGACTGATATCTGAATCACATATTGAAACTTTGTTTCTTGAAGTTCTTTGTCAGTTCTGAATGAAAGTTTTACTTTTTCCGACTGTCACTCAACTAGCAGCTACGCACAGAAGTTTTAGAAAATCTTTAGTTGATATTTTTTTCCTAGCGTCAAACCTTGAATTGATATGTATACATATTCAAATCAAGAAACTCAGTTCTGCAGACACTTGATTGTTTGAAGGCGTCGGCAAATGTTCCCTGAAATAGATTTTGAATAATTTTATGGAGTCCAGAGTTCAAGGACATGGAATCCTTACTCCTGCTAAAAATTTTCACACAAGGCAGAGAAATAGAAGCAAGACTTCAGAAGAACAATTAACGATGAGTTACAATCAGAAGCTAAGTAATTGGTTTTTAAATATCCTCATACATCGTTCAGTCTTCGTCTCAAGTCTCAATCGTAAATTTCCATCCGAATATGGTAATTTTCTGTGTGCATCTGTAAATTCTGTTGGTATCGTTTTAGGCCATACCAATGTTAATTATGCCACACAGTTAAACTAGGTCGGTGCCAAAGAAGTCAGAATTGTATTTGGAAATGATGAAATCGTACAATTTTATAATTTCTTTAGAGAAAGAGTGTCGTTCGAGTACGCATAAATTTAACATATTTTTTCCATACAACACAAGATAGCAATTAGCTTAGTTTAATGGAAATAAAAGTTATTTAGTTGTTAAGCCTCATATGCAGGCATTCCTCAGCTAAGCTCTATCCTCTTTCTGGATCAGCTTTTACGAAGTTGTCATAATTAATGGAAATCGTGCGTACAGATTGTAGATAATAAACGAAGGAGTGAACGAAATGTGGAGAGAAAGAAGTATATCTACATAGACCTGACGTCCCAATACATCCGACGGTATGATCTCTTCAAAAAAGATAGCAGCCATTTTAATGAAGATGGACAAGTAAGACCGGAGAGTTTATTGAGTATCACTACCGTTCGAGAAATTGCTGTTTCTTCTTGCAAGAACATTCAAAAAACAATTCAGGATGAATTTAGAACAAGAATCTCAAGTCCGAAACTATCGCCGAGATTTAGAAACTTGGAGCGCTCAGACATGATAACTCACTCGGAAAATCAATTCAACCACACAATTGCAAATGGGTTCGCCTCCTCGACTAAAGAAGACAAAATGCGTAGCCTACAAAATTAGGCAAACAAATTGAAAATATATAAAAAAACACCGACAAGGAGTTGCATCACAAAATACGGACGTTTATAATACTCCCAACACGGAATTAGACGTTTCTCGGTCGACGTCGCATGGAAGTTATAAAGAGTTCGATAATAGGACGTTCTCGTACATACAAACTACGATCACATACATAAATCACCAAACTCTACACTTCACCAAAGAAACAAGCAGCGCACTCGACACGACGGCCACACAAACTCACTTCTGCAGCAGATATCTCTGGCGCTTCAAGAAACACTCGCAAAGCACAAAACTCGCGGTAACCTGAAGGCAATAATGAAGAGAGCTTGAGTAAAACCTTAATAACACATCACCAACACGGCAATAAACTGAATGTAACAGGTATGAGCCCATCTAAGGATGAAACACAGCCTCCAAAGACCAATCGTGAGAGAGAAAATAACAAAAAGCAACCACCCGTGGCACCTGATGAACAAAATTAACGATGTCCAGGCGAGCATCTAGAAAGTGAAATTACCGACTAAAATATTGGACACTTAAAGATATTGACTGACAACGTACAAAGTATCCTACCAAAAATGCAGAAAATACGAGCCATTGCATCAACGTTGTCGTACGACATCACAGCTGTCAATGAAACATGGTTAGATCTAAATAGAAGATATCTCCCAGCGAAAGTCTCATTTAAGGGATGCACTTACCACAATCGCGACAAACCTTTGCGAAGTAACCGAGGTGGTGACTCCATTATGTACATCAAAAAAAAGCTAGAACCAAAAATCAGAACTAAATTTTTGACAAAAAATGGAAATACGACATCCCATTAACCACTCCTGCCTCGCCAACCGATCAAAATTGTTTTGTATACGTACAGCAGAAATCCAACCCACACAACAATCGACGATGATGAATTCTATGATTACCTTGATAATACGTTTCGTGCTCCTCACGAAACACTAATCATGGGAGACTTCAATCTGCTCTACATAAACTGTACTCATCAAAGTCGAGCACTCGGATCTAAGCTTATCGATCTGATAATACAAATTCTCTGCAGCAGTATGTCAACAATCCGACTAGACAAAACAACATTCTTGGCTTCGTTATGACACCTGACCTCCGAATAATTGGATTGGAAGTTACGGACAAGATCTGTGATCACCATAAGATAGACTAGGCACTCGAAGTCTACGACCGTAACACCAGAACTTAACACAAAAACGCCCTAAACTACGTACGTACAGGTAAACTTCGAACTAATGGAAAAGGAGCTCAACAGTTTTGACTACGGAGCCCTGTTGAGGAATAAAAACATGGAGGTATGCTACATGGTGCATAAAGTAAAAATCAAGACAACCACAGAGAACCCCATCCCAATAAAACGAATGAGAGTAACCAATAAGCTTCTTTTGGTTCGCACAAGAAATCAAGCTCCTTATAAATGACAGACCCCAGTCGTACAAAAGACTTAAAAGATATCAAACAGGACCGTATCGTCAATAAGATATCCGCAGCTACAGCGCCGTTATGGGAACGATAAAACAAAAGAGTGGAATAAAGAAACTGAAGTTGCAACACAAGCCAAAACTAACCCGAAGAGCTTCTACAAATATGAAAATGACACAACGCACTATTGGATACCTCACTGATCGACCCTTAGAGCTCAACTCTTACGGACAACAAAAGCAAAGTTAGAACTCTACTCTTAATGCATACTGCACTTCAATATTCACTCGCAAAGATTTAACTGAAATCCTGCGATCTCATGCTTTAAATCCCTAGAAAATCCTGACAGACGGCATATTTATAGTAGAAGAGGTAGAAAAATAGCTCAGCATTCAACGCCCATGTATGTAAATCAACCAGACACGACGGCCTTGCTCCCTGGATACTCAAAGAAACAACCTAAGTAATTGGCGAACTCTGAGCAAAGATTGTCACTCGATCGCTTGAAACTGTGATTGTTCTGGAAAATTTGAAGCAAGCGAATGTCCCTCATACTTTAAAAAGGAGAACAAACAAACCCCCAATAACTATTATCTAATCATATCAACATATGCCATCAGTAAAACAATAGAAAGATTAATCAAAGTCCTTATAACAACACACCTCCAAGACCTAAACTTGATTACTGACACCCAGCACGGATTCACAGAGAAACGTAGTTGTCTTATAAACCTCCTCAACTTCATTGGAAAAGTTAACCGCATATACGACTGTACAAAAGCTGTAGACCTTGTATACCTCGAGTTCCAAAAAACCTTCGACAAAATTCCCCATGAAAGGCTAATGGCTAATATAGAAGCACGCGAAATACAAGGCAACTAGTCTCGATAGATGCGAAACTGGCTCACTGGTCGCACTCAACGAGTAATGCTTCATGATCAAGACGATGATTTGATGCATGTAACATCAGGAATTTCCGATGGATCGTTTTAGGCTCGCTCCTCTTCATCATCTTCATCAACGACTTTAACGTCGGAATCGGTAACATTAAGAAACTCTCTGAGGACATGAAATTTTGTCATAAATCGTTCACCGGAAGAGACAGCCTAACTATCCAATCAGACCTCCACTATTTACTATAATAGATCAAAGCCTGATAAATGAGCTTTAACATCAATGAATGTGCAGGAATGCACGTTGGTGCAAATAATCGGTATTTCGACACACGTTGAATGACATACCCATTGACACAGTACAGCGACTAAAAGATCTTGGCATCATTATCACTGGAAATCTCAAACATGGCAAAGAAAGGGGAAAAAAGTGTTACATAGAGACACGACCTGGATCCTTTGTTTCATTGCAAGAAACTTTGAATACAAGTCAAAGAACATAATATTACCGCTATAAAAAGCGTTCGTACAGCCACATCTGGAAAACGCAGTGCAACCGTGGTCTCTTACCTTGTGAAGCCACATTAATAAAATGGAAAAATTTAAAGTAAAGCAACGCCGATGATACCTGCATTTCTCAATCTCAGCTACGAAAGGCATCTTTAGCAGCTTGAGCGCATCTCCCTAAAACATAAAAGATTGCAAAGACAACTTATCGAGACCTATAAACATCTCAATGGCTTAACCCTTTCGCTGCGGGACGGTATAGCCAGCGCGCGGCGCAGCCAGTGAGCTTATTCATGACGGGCAGTGTTGCCAAATGAAATTGCCCAAAAGGTGCCAGAAAGAGCTAAAACCGAATGGGGTGGAGCTAAAAAAAAGAGCTAAAATATTAATTTTATTAATTCATATCTACCACTTACCGAATTAAAGAACAATTTGTAAGTGCAGTTTAAAATTTGCTTAATTAAATGCAGTTTTCTTCGAAGATGTCCAAAATGTCTTGGGTGCTCTGCTGTTGATCTTGTTCAGCATAAGTACGTACTCATATTTCCAATTGAATTAGTAACTGATGATGGTAAGTCATAGTCTTTACAACACCTATCATTACGTCTTAGGCCATACTTCACATGCAGAATACTTTTCAACACAGTTAATTCCATCCCATTTTTAATTTATTTTTCACTGTGTTCATAGAACTGAACACTCTTTCAACCTCAGCATTAGAGTTTGGCAGTAATAGTAAATTCATGGCACAGTTAGATAGTTCTTTAAAGGGATTCACACCAGAAACATCTTGATACTGATTCACTTCTAACCACAATTTTTCAGTGTTTTCTAAATTTGTCCACCTATTTAAATGAATGCTGTTATATTGGTTCTCAGCAGCAGCAACATTTTCTTCTGAATTGCACATTATTTCTAAGATTGGCTTAATTTGTTCCTCTATCGGTTTCAAATTGTTTTCAACAGAAAAGCTAAATACTTGCTTCAAAATGTTTATGTTTTAAGGTAATCTTTCTTTAATTTGTTGAAAGATATTCAACATAGACATTTTTGATCTATTTCTTATGAACATTTCATCATGTTGAGTTAGTTTTTTCTCAATTATTAGTTCAGAAACTTTTCTCTCAAACCTGTAACCAAGATTTGGCTTAGGGTGTAAATATTCTTCTATATCAGATTGCAGAGGATG
>VCRD01006669.1:3945-25549 GCA_006783055.1 Trinorchestia longiramus
ACGAGGCTGTTGCAGCATCATGAGTCAGAACCATTACTTTTGGGGTCGGGGTGAGGGCAACTGTGAATAGTGGGAACGTAATTGATAAATTTAATTTTCTTGCATCCGTTTTGAGGTAGGGAGTCGAAGGCCGGACACTCTCAGTCTGGACAAACTGGAGTCGACCCTGATGTTCTAGAAGGTGTCGAGTCAGGCGTTGGAAGTTTTGCGCTTGGTCTCCGAAGGCTTCGTTTTCACGTACGAAAATTATTGTAATGATAAAAATGGAATTCATTTCTCTTACTACGATGTTTCCAGCACGCGAAAACTTTATAGCACTTTGTGCCTTCTGAAAATTCTAGGAGTTGTATCAGCTTTAGTCAGCTAATAAATCAAGCGTAAGCACCCTCGTACAGTATATGACCGCTTAGTTTAGGTCGTAAAGACGAACTTCTGCTCAAATGAACAGCGTTTGGTCTCTGTTGTTTGCTCTCCTCTCTTGAAGAGTAATAAATTTATAACTACTGACAGTCTTCGTTCGCCTGCCTTGATCTGAGGTAGTCTGTTCATGGTAACTAAACGGTCTGTTCATGGTAATGGTTGTCATCTGTTCATGGTAATGGTAATCTGTTCATAGTAACTAAACGAAGCTCACTTGTACATAGTCACATAAGGCTACAAAGTGAATCAATGTGCCGAAGTTTTATTGATTTGTTTTATGGCCTTGAAAAATGCAACGTAGTTTTCCGTACTCAAAAGAGTTTGTTATCACATCCATATCTTCGTTAGCAATAATGCGGTCATTGAATAAGTAGCTCCTTCTATGAGGAATGCACTTAGTGTTGCGCAGAGCTGCACGAAAACGAATTTAGCATTGAAATATGCTTCAAATAAAATATTGATTAGAAGAAAAAGTTGTTTTGTGTGCGTGATTTTTCATGATTCATCTTACTGTAAGTATGAGAAACTTTGGGCGGGAGATAACAATTTATGGAATTTCAAAGTTAAATCGGTGTGTGGGAAATTTGCGATGATATGAATCCCCGCAATTGACCATGAATTTAGTTAGACACTCAAACTTACCATGTCTACAAAGTTGATTTTACCAACTCAAATTGTCAGGTCTAAGTTTCAAAGCATAAATTAATCGAATTTTGTAGTATTTGAGTAAATATCAGTTTAATCCCATATTAAACTTGAGAAACATTAAATCAGTCTTTCTGGGAAGCATTGACAATTCTTCTTGCATAGGCTTCTTGTTCTGCCTCTCGTACTAGACATCCGTGGCTGTCGGAACAGGTTCTGATGCTTTTGTTTTCTCGTATTTCTGCTGTTAATTCGCTTGCTGCGTTCGGCTTGAGTGCTCGTAAGAAGTTCCAGTCCGGCCGATACATAAACCTGTTGGTTCACTCGCACCTCTTCCCAGCTCTCCCCGCCACTCCGACTCTCTTCTTGCTGGGAATACCCGGACCCATTGGAGGATATCCCAGCTCTGGTGTACCTTCATGAGCGTGTCAATGTCTTAGCTCCACTCCCTGTCGGTCAAATGCAACAATTTAGCAGTTTACATCTATCTATCATGCGCGTCGTTGGTTTCTGATACGCACAGGCTTATTCGTAGTTAGGGTTACTGTTTTTCTTCAATGTACAAAAATGTCTTAGGTCCAGTGGTGGGACTCATCAAGACGGTTGGGGTTTTGGTCTTGTCGTACCTAGTCCATCCTTATATTTTTCACAATCGTAGCTGTGAGTATAGTTACTCCTCAGTAATACTTCTCGATTATTTTATAAATGGTCATTAAACATTTAGTAATTCAGGTAGTGATGCCTAATTCCGTTTTACTTTCATCATGAACCGAGGTGTTTTGGATTCCTTTTCTAAAAAAAATATTTGTTGACTCAGTGTCAGAATTGTTTGGATGCTGCCGCTTTGGAAAATTTACTCTTCATCTTAACAGCCATTGAACAGAAATCGTAATCATTGTCAAGAAATCAATATTAGTGACGGACGATAAAAATTTTTCCCTCCGTCGTTCTGTTACAAAAAAATCGGTTCAATGTTCATTCGGTATATTGTTGTAAAATTTTTCCTTCATCCTTGAGTTGGTTGTACGTAGACCTCTATCATTTAGAGTTCATTGAAACGTGATCATCTTCAAGGTCTAAAAAGCCAAGCCCTGCCGCTGCCGTGGCCGTCTTACAGACGTACGCCAAGCGTGACGCCCGTATAGTGAATACGGGGGGGAGCTGGAGTTGCTGCGTCTCAGTCCAGCGTTGGAAATCCTCAAGTTTGTACAGGATAAATGAGTAATAAATATTGTAGCATGTAGGAACGTTAGCGTTGCTGCGCCTCAGTCCAGCGTTGGAAATCCTCAAGTTAGTACGGGATAAATGAGTAATAAATATTGTAGGATGTAGGAACGTTAGAGTTGCTGCGTCTCAGTCCAGTGTTGGAAATCCTCAAGTTTGTGCAGCATAAATCAGTAATAAATATTGTGGCATGTAGGAACGTTAGAGTTGCTGCGTCTCAGCCGAGCGTTGGAAATCCTCAAGTTTGTACAGGATAAATCAGTAATAAATATTATAGTATGCAGGAGCGTTAGAGTTGGTGCGTCTCAGTCCAGCGTTGGAAATCCTCAAGTTTGTACAGGATAAATCAGTAATAAATATTGTAGCATGTAGGAACGTTAGAGTTGGTGCATCTCAGTCCAACAATAGAAATCGTCAAGTTTGTTTATTTGAAAGAAGTAATAAATATTATGATTGCTGTAAATAAAATACATCAATAGATCCAATTTGCACTTCAAATTTTAACCATAGAAAGATCAAATAAATTTACATCATAGATGTAATAGCTTTGAAATTGATATTAAAATGCTAACTGACGCCATCTGCTCGAATTGTATACGGAACGGAAAAGCATCATTTATTTCAATTGAGTAGACACAACGCACAATGCATTAACATTAAAATAAATTAGGATTTGCGGAAATTATTTGCCGGAATTTGTCAATAGAAATGCCATTTTTATTTTCAGTAGATAACATCGTGTTGAACAGATAAACACCAAGTTTCTGTTTATCTCTTTCTGTTACACCGTGTCGTAGATCTTACTGCACAGCTCTGTGATGTTTGCATCATCTCTGCATGTACTGGAATACTACGGACAGCTAGGCGATGTAGTCGTGTCGGCGCTAGAAATTTTATATAATGCATGAGGTACATTTAAATATGCTTCAGTTATAAATAGAAATTTAGTGTGTGTAATAAAGCACGAAAATATATATGCCGGTAAGGAAGAAGTTAAACAGAACATGTTTCAAACTTGACGTCGGATAAATTCTAAGCAATATATCATGATCATTGCTCAGAATTGTTAAACACAAGAAGTTAGTTATTGTAAACCTACACATGCACAGAAGACGCTCTTGTACTAACATCACCTAGTGAGAACACTCAGCTCCTTCCCTCACCTAGTGAGAACACTCAGCTCCTTCCCTCACCTAGTGAGAACACTCAGCTCCTTCCCTCACCTAGTGAGAACACTCAGCTCCTTCCCTCACCTAGTGAGAACACTCAGCTCCTTCCCTCACCTAGTGAGAACACTCAACTCCTTGTTTGTGTCGTCACTTTTACAGCTTGTGTCACAATTAGCTTGTGTCACAATTAGTTAGTGACGTAACCTTGAGATCGTACACAGTAACGCAGCACAGACGGTCCGTAATGGAGGTTGAAGGCAGCACAAAGGGTCCGTCAAAGTCTTGCATTAAAATAACAAGCGTCATTAAAGAAAGGTCACCACGCAGAAGCTGAGATGCGCACGCCCCTCCTCCAAAAAGCGTGGCATAATTAGCTGCATTGTCATGCATGACGTTGTGTTATTTCTATGAGATGTACGTAATCGCACGCAGTATCATTTATGACGTTGTGTTATTCCTACGAGATGCACGTAATCGCTCGCAGTACCATTTATGACGTGTTATTTCTACGAGATGTACGTAATCGCACGCAGTGCCATTTATGACGTGTTATTTCTACGAGATGTACGTAATCGCACGCAGTGCCGTTTATGACGTGTTATTTCTACGAGATGTACGTAATCGCACGCAGTGCCATTTATGATGTGTTATTTCTACGAGATGTACGTAATCGCACGCAGTATCATTTATGACGTTGTGTTATTCCTACGAGATGCACGTAATCGCTCGCAGTACCATTTATGACGTGTTATTCCTATTTAAACTTGCACAATATTCATAACCTTGTATTATTGCTACAAGATGTACGTAACTGCATACAATACTATTCATGAGCCTTTATTATTGCTATACGTACGTTATTACACGCAAGGCTATTTATGACCATTAGTTATTCATACGAGACCTATAATATCATATGCTGTGCTATTTATGGCCTTGTTTTATTGCTACGAGATGCAAAAGATTACACGCCATGCTTTTTACGTTCATGAACTATTGAGAATGATCAGTTAGAAATTGACCGACATCTGTAGGGCGACCATTCATGAGAACCCTCTTACCATTTATTCCATTGATGACCTTGCATAACGGCTATAGCACGTAATTAGGGAGAGAAACTACGCATATCGAGACGTGATCTTCGACATCCCGAGTAGACAGTGGTATCAATGATACGTTAGAAATAACTAACACTCTTTTTCCTCGTATCCTCTCCTTTCTAGACACTACTTCAGTATCATGGATACAAGAGGGTAATTGTATGACACAGGAGCGACTATCAATACGAGGCTAACTTCTCGAGACATGGTTGTTCAATGTAAATTCATAGAGATATGATTGCCACCGATAAGAAATAATCTCGCAGTGAACTGAATGCCAGATTTGTCTACCAATGAACATGAAAATCCGATAATACAAAGTAAATTATGTAGAAAGTTTTTCTTACGACAGAAATGTCTGCAACAAGCAACGTCATGATTTGTAGGATTTACCATCACGCTCATTACTGTTGGGATTTTTTGACTTAGTAGTGTGCAGTATAGAACAGGGCGGTGCCGGCGTTGGCCAACACTCCCTTCGTTCATTGAGGAAGTAACCTTGGCGCTGGTGCGAATATGCACGTTGGATACACGTGTTGTTTCTGCGTCATAATGACACTACATCGTTGTATCAACAATACAACGATTCATGCTACGTTCTTTATTGCACTCACACACCAGGAAGCTCCTTACAAAAAAGAAGGGTACTGTCTCTGGTATTGATCGACATCATTTGTGTTGGGTCGCTGTACAGCTTGGTTGCATTTGACGTAGCAGAACATCTACCTTAAAAATTCGTTTCTGGCTTACTCTAAGGCTAACATTACTGTACTACCTGTTTAGTATAATTCCTTGATCTTGGAAAATAATACATTTTGTACATTAATGAAATTAAAGTAACACACGTGGTAGCTAAACTAAAGTTTAACCCCTTTTTGTACTGAGATACGTCCATTAAATTGCTATTTTGAAGAAAGCGTAACGTATACTTAACTTCTATGTATATTCAATCATTTACTTCAGTTACATGGGACAAATTCTTGCCTACTTCTAGTTAGTAAGTTATCATTTTACAGGATTAAAGTAATATTTGTACACGTGCAACACAACAATGTCTCGCAGTACTGTACAGGTGTTACACAACAATGTCCCGCAGTACTGTACAGGTGCAACACAACAATGTCTCGCAGTACTGTACAGGTGTTACACAATAGCATCTCTAAGTACTTCAAATGTGCTGCTACACCCCGCTATCACAAGAATATTCGTATACAGATTGTGGTCAGAGTGACGGAAGATTCGATAGAAAGATACGAGTGATTACTCTGTTTCATTTCAGAGCGGCAGCGCCGATTGTGTAGCGTCAGTTTTCCATATTCTGTTTGTATCAAACCATGGACTGCATTTCCAAGCAAGCAGGTATTTGGAAGGGAATGCTACTCGCATAAAATAAAATAAAACAACAGGAATAAGCCAAGTGGTCCACGTTTGGATTACGACCCACGTCCCATGTCACTAGACGTCAATCACGCACAGGCAACTCAATCGCACACATGCATCTTATTCCCGCATAAGCACTTCGGCACAGAAGCCAAGTCCTGCCTGACAACTTTACTCTTTTTTGTATTGACAGAAGAAATTATTCTGTTTCTTCATTGGAGGATATTAGAGGGAAGTGTCCTATAGAGTAGGGAACACTTCTGTACCTGAGCTTAACTCAGTCCTGTGGATGTTCTGTTCGAGACTCTGTAAGCCTTCTGAAACACTATAGGTTTTCTGAGATCCAGTACACCTTCAAAGTTCATGTGAACTTCCTGAGATCTAGTAGACCTTCGAAGTTCATGTGAATTTTCTAAGATCCAGTAGACCTTCGCAGTCCATGTGATCTTTCTGTGGCCCTGAGGACCTTCTGATATCTCGTCTGCACATGAGACTGAGTTTGTTTTAAGACTCAGGGAGCCTCCTGCCAGTAGAATTCTGCGTACCTTCTAAGAACCTGAGGGCTTTCTAAGATCCTACATGCCTTCTAGATCCTGCATACTATCTAAGATCCTTGCATACTTTCTAAGATCCTGCATGCCTCCTAGATCCTGCGTACCTTTTAAGACCCTGAGGACCTTCTAGTATCCTGCTTACTTTCTAAGATTTTGAGGACATTTTGGTACCCGATAAGCCGTATGGAATCCTATAAATGAAGTGATCACTTGGGACTTCTACATATATCACGTAGACTTTTGTGGACCTTTGGGACCCCAGCTACTCTTTGGAGCCACTCATGAGGAGAGGACATGCATGTTTTCAAGCTACAGAAGTTAACTTGCCAGTCTATTTAGAGTTTACTTCACTCTTTTCAATTGAAGTACCGATCATTTCTTAAATGTAGTGAATTAAACTGTTTTAAACTAATATTAATTACCTATACAAGCATGGGAGCTTCCGTCAATTAGTAAGAAGTAAGTTCCGTCAATTACTAAGTATGAAAAACTAACACCATATGTGACATTTCTTATTTTCATTGAAATTAATAGAATGTTTATGCATTTGTGAGTCACAGAAATACAATGATTTTAGGTCTAATTTCATCGTTCTGCCTGAACCTTTTCATGAATGGTCACTTTCCAGATGTCTATTAATTTCCACCTGGTCTTCCTAAGCGCGCCCTCCAGCCAGAAAGACAAGAAGCGTTGAGAAATGTTTAGGAATCGTTAGCTGTTTCCCGCCTTTTGTACACTTTCCTTGAGGCTGCGGGCTAACCGCACTCATCGAAAACTTGAACTGGTGAGGAAGTTGACGTAAAATTAACATAAAGAGAATCCAGAGTTCCAAGTTTAGGGCCACGAGAGCGGCGTAGAAGTATTCACCTTCAACATTAAGATGAAATAGTAAAAAAGAATTACATTTGCTGACACTATAATGGATGCACCAAAGTTGTTTAAGACTAGGCTTTGTGATTGTCATTTAATGTAAATTTAGATCGTAACCACAAGGTAACTGACTTAGCATTATAGTAAAAGAGTTTGTATCTGATTCGAGCGCATCTTATGCAAAGAGTGGGGTGTTGTTCTCATATACGTTTTTGTGTTAGGTTTGGTGTAAAATTTCATCACTCAAAAGTGTCCAAAGAATTGGTCCACTAGTATGAAATGTACAGTTTCAATATTTCTCGGAACATGCCAAAAATTTTCCAGCCATCTAACTTCCAGAGTTATGAGATTTCTGTAAATTGTAATAAATGCGTATCCGCTATAGCCGACATCGAAAATGATAATACAATTCATTTAAGACATTAAAATTCTCGTAAATTTTCTGAATCATTTTGTGTTACGGGAAAAGCATGACCTTGCTCAACAAAGAATGAAATCAATCCAGGAAAGTGTACTGAAATTCCTTCCTCTTCCAAACTCTGTCACTTGGACTTCTTAGCTTAACCCTTTCGGTACCATGATGCAGATATTAGAACCTTTTTCAACATATTTAACATCAACTTTAAAAAAAGATGCTTTGTGATGTTTTACGGTCACTGCATTGTCCTGATCAAACTGTAGCTTGCACTGCCCTACCAGCGTTTGCACAGACACACGTGTTTCTCTGCATCTTAATAGGCGAAAAATGACTGCGGCTACCAGAGATGCCGTCAGTACCGAAAGGGTTAAAACTAGTTTCGTGGGGATATAAGTCTGATGAGTTTGACATTTAGCTTTAACACTAACTAGAGTGCTAATGCTTCAAAAGTCAATGACTGAAATTTTCTACCTACTCACACTTTATCCATTGCAAACCCTGAAGAAAATGGCTTATTTATTCCTTACTTCTTCGTATTCCAATCTGAATAATCCTCTAAATTGCCTCAGATGTGTGCTGGATACTATTTATATCAGGATGCATTTAAAGAAAAGACTACAAAATCTTTCCACTGTTACCAACTAAATTTCTAATACTTGTGGCGTTAGTTCATTGCGCGCTTGGATAAGAACAGGAAATAACTTCACAAGACTCATCAAATTAACGAAGGAGTGTGGATTCAAGTATGACGTTCATGAATGAACAGCAGGTAGTGAAAAGATCTCAATACTGACGACACTTGACAAACTTCGTACGTTATATTCAGTAGTTCTGAAAGGAAGTGTCCTGCTGTATCGTTAGAGATGGGCAGACATCCAATCTGTTTGATTGATTGTTGCTAGTAGCTGGTTTTATCAGTACACGTTACAGAATTTATACTCATCCGGAATATCTTTAAGCAACCCATCTCAAAATGAGCAGCACTTGTTACAGAAGTCTGTTGTATCCAGTAGGATCCCTGACACTTTTAGGATCTCCTCTTAAGCCTCCTTAATTCTGCTCGGCCTGAAGACCAAGTCATTTAGCTTTAGTAGCAACAGAAATGCTAATAGGTGAGATCAAGAATAGGGACAACACTAGATGTAGGACTAGGTGATACCATGAAGGTAACAACAGACAGAAAGTTGAAGAAAACAAATGTGCTAGTTAAAGAACGTGAATATTAGGTGAAGTTTTAAAAAACGTGACAGATTAGGTATAATGAAGAAAGAGGGAAGAAGTTAAAGAGGATATAATAAGATTAGTTCACAACATCATAGGGTTTCATTTCAGTTAAGAAGTTGGTTCAATACAGCGTTGTATTGTTAGTTCTAGTGAAGCTGCTGCATCCAAGTAAAAAATTTCATTGCATTTTTATTTCCCTGTAAGAGATAGATTTTTTTCTTTAATTTACGGTGTCAAAAGATTTTGTCGATAACTTTCACTTCGTTTGACTATAACAAGATAATCCTGTTCGAATGTTTTAGAAAACGATGAATTAATTTTACTCATACAAATAGAATTCGTTGACTTAGATTTAGATTTTAGGGCCAGCGCTTGGCTGGGGTCTTTGTAACGGCCTTTAATTCCATATATATATATATATATATATATATATATATATATATATATATATATATATATATATATATATATATATACTATAGATGTTCAACAAAATGAAATTTATTCGCAATAGAATGTTTTTGTAATATCTTTCATCGTACATTGTTTTATGATTTGCAAGTACGGAGCCTGTTTTGCAAGCTTGCTCTCGTCTCACCGTAAAGGAACTAGACTGGACTGGTTTTCCCTTGCTCACTTGAGGTTGTCATGCTTTCAATGATAAGAACTCACATATATTACGCAAGGAACCAAAGCATAAATGACTCACAAAACGAGTATTTAGAAGTTTCTTAAACGTCACTGCTTCTTGAAATAAAAAAAAACATTTTCCCCACAGTTCTCATCAAAGCACTTTCTTCAATCTGCCCAAAATTATCGGGTAAAAAGAGCGTTGGTTCTTAAGTGCAGAGATATTTATGATATAGAAGCACAAGATCCGTACTCAGAAGGGTAACAACAACCCAAGAGAGTTGATCTACTCATACACCTCTACTATAAGTACATGTGTACATTCCAGTTACCACCGTATATCTCATCAACTGTCCGATCAAAAGCTGCTAAGAAAGTCCTTTGTCTCTCAGTTGCGAAGGCTTTCATCGCAAGTGACGCCACTCAGTTCTCACTATAAGTCGTCACTCACTTCGGGCCAGGAAGACAGGATGCCGTTTGCCGTCGCTGAGTCTAACGTTCCAACACCTGCCGTCCATCCTGTCGCGCCTCTGGCTCTGGCCGGCCTCCGTTCTGTCCTGCTCCTTTCATCATGCTTTCTTCAAGGTGGACTTCTGTCGCTTCACCTTTATTCTAGCCGTGCTCCATAAAACTACTTTCCAATTCCATCCTGTTTAGGTAAAATTGTTTTTTTCTAAACTTTAAGAAAATATCTTAACGACAACCGCAAATCTTTTCTTACCTCAGAGTTTATCATATATAATTCTTTTGCTAATCCCGAGAAGTGAATTGGACCTTGCACCCTCACTCTTTCACAATATTTTCATTCCATGCTAGGAAGTTGACATGATTTGTATTCCCTAGTTTTAAATTTATAAATCTGCGTAGACCCACACTGTTATCGAGAGTCTAGATAACAGTGTGCCTCTGATGCAAAATGGGTATGGTTTGAATTTCCATTTTATATCACAAGAATTGCTCGTAAACGGTTGAAAACACATTTTTCAACTTGTAAATAATACGAAAAGAATAGATTATTCAATTTCAGAACTACTACGGATAACTTACGAAGTTCATCATGTGTCGGTGTAACAACCTTTTCTGTGCCGGATGTTCATACGTAAATGTTGTAGTTACGTCCACGTCTTTCTTCATTTTATAATCTTTGGGAAGAACTCAATTTATCATTTGAGCTTTTCAGATGGAGACATTTAACCGATTGCAAATTATACACGCCAGGATCTGTAGGAAGTTCCACTCACGCTCTGATCCAGCTAACACTTCATCAGTGCAACTAAAATCACATGCATTATTGTCTTACGAGAAAATATTAACCTCGGCATTGGCTGAAAATTGAAGCAACTAGATGCTCCAAAATTCTAGGTTCAAATTATCTTCATTTAAACTCACTTTTAATCTTTCCATCGTGAAGATTACAGTTTGAGAAATTACTTAAATCCTTTGGTATACTTAACATAGGATATTATATTTCTGCAGCGGTTAGTGCAAAAATTATTTCATAAAAGGTTTGTTTGCTCATTCCTTCTTCAATTATAATATGGGATAATTTATTTATACAGTCAAAAAATGTATTCTGAATTTTCGAGTTCCTACTTTCAACATTAATATTTTCAACTGCATATTTCACACCACCCACAATTATGTAGTTCGCTTATACTTAATACCTATATTTTTGTATGGGTCTTTTTCCCTATGTTGCCTTCTCTCATCATTTGTATTCATATTTCTGAGTAAGATGTGTTAACCTGTATAGAAATCTGTAGCCTTCGTAAGCCAAATAAGAACTTTTGTTTTACTATGTACAAAACTTATGAGTTTTATCTGTATCCTCAATATATTACTATCTTCAATCTTCAATCTTTCTTTATTTCCAATCAAGTACACAGTACATAGACATTTAGTACATTTGATGTTTCAAGCAATAAGAAAATAACAAAAATATCGTTTTTCTTAAAAAGAATTTCTGTCTCTATTCTTTCGTCGCGGCATTCTCCCAGACTGATATCCTGTAGAGCGGCTGTTTGTCATACTAGAACAATTATTCTTCTTTTTCATCAAATATTTTCTCATTTGCTTTCATAGCAACAGTAAATGCTCCCTATTCTTGCATTGTACTTTTTATGTTCTTCAGAACTGGATGTTACCAATTTGCTTTTCTTTGCGATTGTTCTATAATTATACAACGAAAGCACCGGCATAATTGTATATTTTCAAGAAATTGGATACAGTTTAAGAGAACATTTTTTTCGATCACTCACTTTATAGTTGATAGCCCAGATCAATACGTAGGCATGGCAGGTTATCTAAATGAGTCTAAGTTTATTTTAATATCATCATGACTGTGTAATACGATACCTGAAGCTACAATCTGAATTGTTCACTGTTTCCTGTGCACAAAATCATGGAGACTGAACGTAAATAATTGGTTTCCGGCGAAGAAGAGCGAGGGGCCCTGTGAAGGCGTGTTAGTATGATGGAGTTTGCACTTGTTCCATCAACATTCAAGAGCTCGTGACCGTTGTACTAACGAAGCACTTTTTCGTTATATTTTCCCGTGCGAAATATACTATATTCGTTATAATTGACATGCGAGATATGTTATATTCGTTACAATTGACATGCGAGATATGTTATCTTCGTTATAATTAATTTTTGAGATATTCGTATATTTTGATCCTATACCAGGAAAAGATACTCAAATACGTACTACTAAAGTCTGTTACATGTCTTCCTACAACTTTTAACTTCCATATGGATATGTTCTTCGAAAAGAACAACTTAAAAGTCGATAATACCGCCCATGGATGTTCCATCTCACAAGCGCTACGAGCAAATACTGAAAAGAAGCATGATGCTTCTCGAATGGTCATGACAAATAATATTTACAAATCAAGTAATTATTATGAAATAACTATAACAATGCCTATATTTTGATAATTCTTCTATCAAAGGCTCCTCGAAATATATCATTTATTCTGTGTAATCAGGTTCTAGGATTTGGTCCAATCTCAAAAAAATTAATAATCACAGAACTTTACCTAGAATTTGCATTGTCTGCAGTACATCTCCCATGTTTTGAGGAGTGGGGGACCAAAAACGGGTGGTAAGTGGCCTTCCAGATCTGGACTGCAGGAGGGGATGAGGGGTACCTCAGCTTAGCCTCATTGGTGCCCCTAACCTGCCTGAATGAATGGCTCAACCCGCGGCTTTATTTTGGCCTGTGGTGAGGAAACAAAATGGCGTTCACGTGTTTTAGCTCTACTTGTGCTCACAAGAATTTTTGGGGTCTGGAAGAGGATAAAATTAGAACTTCTTACGAGTTTTTCTTTTATTCACGTGAATTCTACTGGCAGGTTTTATTGAAACTGAACGTGCAAAAGTACTCATCTAGATATACAGTATATATATTCTGTATATGTATTCATGTATGTTGATGTGTATGTATTAATAATACATTATTACATATATTGGTCTTGACAAGTTTCTGTATCTATGTAGCTGCATTATTTTTTAGTTTTTTTAATTCGTTGAAATTTCCAAGGTCACAATGAATAGACAAAGAGACAAAATATTATTTCATGTGTTCTTTCATTATAAAAAAAAATTTCTGGGATGATGTCATAAGAAATTCTTCACGTGTACATAAAATTGAGATAAATTTTTCATCCATTGGATGAAAAATAATTTTTTATTCAATTGACATACATTGATATGCTCATGTTTTGTATGTTTAAATAACTGCTACGTAATAAAATGCAACTAAATCTTAATTTTATTTGAGCTCTTTTGTAGTATTTTAGTGTGTTAATTGCCGCATGCCCAGTTGATATTCCCATTATGATTATTTGTAACCTTTCGGTGTTAAAAGCTTTACATTTTAGACAAAAACTCGTACTTCTGGAATTATTCATCTGTGATATTTCTTTATTTGTAGGTTGTAGGGCACTGTTGTGAGAAGCTACATATATTTTACTCGTGTGTTAAGTAGAAACCATGAAAAATTGTTTTTCTTTTGTTGGTGGAAATTCGTACTGGTTTTAACAAAGTTAGATGAAGTTCTTGATTTTCGGATGTTCTTTTAGAGTCGTTGTGGTCATGCAGGTATTTCAGCAACTCCCTTAGTGTTCATAAGTAAATAACCGCATTTCAGCAACTCCCTTAGTGTTCATAAGTAGATAACACATGTGTGTTCTATGTGTTTTCATAGAAAACACATAATTGGAAAATTAAACGTGATGAAGAACTTAGCAGTTTGTGCATGCAAAAATGACAGCATGGAAATTTCTTCGTTCTTCTAAACTTTTAATTATTCAATCATTCCTCAAAAAGAAGTTTGAAGTTTGTACGCACGAAATTATAATCCTGGGTAACGGAAAAATTCATTGAAATTGGGGTCTTAAATTTGAAAAAGTATTCCTGTGTTGATATTCTAATAAGTTTGAACCTTAAGTTTGTACATGTAAAAACATATATTTTCATTGAGCAAAAAGTTGCAAATTTAGTGTTGGGGAGGATGACAGAATGTCAAGAATTGTCTAACACTGACAGTCAACTGTAATAGATAGGGTGAACCCCGATTAGCCATGTCTTCAAAAAGATTAATTGAAGCAATACAATCGGAGAAAATGAACTTCTTTCTAGTCTCATGTCATGAATTAACCCATGTCTTCTTAATCATGCTCATCATGGACTAAAAAGCAGAGAGCCAAGTCGACCGTGCTTCTGAGATGTTTTCGGGCCGGTTTGCGTGCGTATCAATGAACGTGGAAGAATGTTGCTATGCGCTGGATGTCGTGCCCTAGCGATAGTAATTTACAGAACCTTCGGAGGAATACCATGCTCCTCAAGTCGAAGTGTTTCATGACTTCGACTGCCGCCGATGAACACGGCACTCGAGTGTTAGCGTCGTGTTGTAAAATGAAGCGCGGAAACCCGTCTAGCAGTTTGTGGCCGCGCTACAAGAGAAGGCATAAGCAAAAGAGCGTATTCTCTTCCTGTAGAGTCATTCTAGTTCATACAATGTTGTTGTACGACTGCTGAACTAAACATCGTACGGCAGAGAACGTGCAAACGATTATCAAGCTACTATTGGCTAGCTTGCAATGGCGGGAGTTTTCTACAAACTCCTATTGGTTAATATTCCTTATACCACTAGAGGGCACTATAAACTTTTTCAAAATGGTGGTTTAGCTTCATTATATGTAGAAACAACCCACGTTCTTTGTGGTAAACCTTGAGGGGAGAGTCAGTGAACTTCGCCGTACCGAGTCCGCCCCTCCGCTGGTGGCTTGTTCTGATTGGACGTCAGATCTTGTGTTCGTTGTGGTTGTTCAACTTCATGGTTGTGAGTAACTCGAGTATATAAGCTGCTTATACTCGTTGTGAATAATATAACACGGCTATTTTACTATATCTTTTTAAATTGGTAAGTGATTGCATGAAATATCTTCCTATCTGACTAGTAATTTTTTCTTTGGCTACCATACTCAATTAAATAGACAGCTTCTATTTTATACATATAGTTCAATGAGTGTCATTTGTTGTGCATTCCACATTACGATAAAATCATTCAATATCGGTATAATCTTTTTCATTTTTGGTAAATGCTGTTCCAATGTGAACACTTTATTTTTGCATCGTTCATGGCACTTTTTTCAGCACAAAAAATAACGAAAATAATTCTTGTACATAACAGCTTACATGTATATTACAGGCTCATTTTTTATCGAGTCTCGTGCCCGTGTCTCGATCACTGATTGAGGTAACTCGAGACCTGAAGGTTATCGATCCCGAGACGCTTCCACGCCTCCTTTGTTTCAAGAGATCAGTCCATATTTTAATGGTCAGGAACATTTCGTTCGCTTCCAAGTAGAAATTTATCATTTTTGACATGACTACTGTGCATATCTTCCCCAAGTATTTCACATATCACAGTTTTTCGAAGTTTGCGACCGGTAAGCGTCAACAACAAGTAAAAACAATTGAATATTCTAATTTGAATGCTTCAGGTATTATGTAGGCTTGAACCTCAAAATCACAACTTAAACCTTTTTGGGTTTTGATAATAAATAATATCTGTGTATGGCAACATAACTCTTAATGCACTTCGTTTGTACTCCTTGTCGTTAGTTGCATTTCAACGGCAAAAAAATGACGTTCTGCCTTTGACTTTCTTAAGCTGAAACGTTTAATCTGTATCGGCTGCTCTTACGCTACTTTTTATTATTATTTCCTACAATTTTCTGTTTTGAGTATCTGTATAACCCTATAGTTCATTTTCTGAGCAATTTTCACTTGTTTTGGGATGCACAGTGAAGGATTACTTTCAGTTTTCAACCGACACACCAGCGACTGTTCGTTAGGCAATTTTCTATTTAAAAGTGAAAATTTTGCTCTATAACTGCCGTCCTCGCAGTCCAAAACGGTTCTCATCTTCGTACTCTACTCAACTTCCAGACATGTATGAGCCATAAATTTGAGTTTATTTCATAACTAGCGCACAACTCCTGCTTAACTCTGCTGCCTCTTGAACTTTCGATGAAGGGTTCTCAAAATTATGTGAATTTAGAATGCTTTCGACCCTGATTTTTTTCAATTTGTAGAATAGTAATTTCATTTCCAAAATTGTCCTTGCCTACTCGAACCGATGACAGTTTTTATCATCAATTTACAATCAGTTAGTTAAACGATCACTAGATTTCAAGTTTTGCCTGTCATCTGAGCATTCTTTTTCAACAGTTGGATGCCGTGGTACATGCAATGGAGGAAACAAATACTCTTATACCAACAAATTTCATTTAATATACTATCACCATAAAAACACTTATTCTCATAATAATTGTATGCAGGTTCATAATAACAAAATATCCATAGTAAACGAATAAACCTCCGATATAAATGTTGCAAAATATTTTTTCCCATATTAGGGAAATCTTAAAAATCTTAAGCTGCTGTTGATTTTAAAATTGTTCCAATAATGTAATCAGTAGTTGTTTTCAACCAATAAAATATGAGTTAGACATTCAGCATTGACACTTTGTACAGTAAGGTTATCATCATGGCAAAAGATTAGGGACTAACAAATTTGCAAAAAGAACCGATTCTGAAACTATGGTAAGAAGGTGAAAGCTACAGAAAACGTCAAAAAACTTAAATATTCCGTTTACTACTATTGGCTCGTTTATTGCGAGATATAAAAGATAAAAACCATCTAAATTAAAAAAGATTTAGTGCTCCATGTAAAATTTCTCACGGATCTTCAAGTAGATTTCTACACCAAGTTAAACAAAATCGAATGATCACCCGTCAAAAGTTGCAAAAAGATTTTCCTTCATCAGGAGTGAGTGGCGTTACTTAACGAGCAATAAGCAATGAAATTCATAGGAACAATCTGAAGTCCTGCTCACGTAGGACAACTCCACTGCTATTGAAAACACACAGAAATGACCGGTTGGAATTTGTTTGTGTACATACAGGTAAGCAAGAATCATTCTGGGAAAGTTTTGTGGACTGATGAAGCTAAAATTGGAATATTTGGACGTAATTCAAGAAATCATATAAAGAAAACGGACAGCCATTTACATGACTCCTATGTACATAACTATAATCAACAACTACACACATCCCTGCTTGTAAAACCAATCATCACTTCACTTCTTATGCGTCGTTCCTCATTGTTGATCGATCAGCATTACCTTTACTTGCCACATAGTTTTGGAATCTATTTTTATTTAAAAGTTGTGACCTTTATGTACAGATAATACAACTGAGCGTTTCCACCATCAATACGCGGGGTTGTGAGACTGTAACTCAACTCATACTGACCATAATTCATTGCTAGGGCATGACTTGGGCATNTCAATCGAAATCTGCAGCGAGTGATCCTCTGTCGTCCTTGCATGCAAACATCATATTTTAATGTATTATTCATGGGACGTGACTACGATATCAATCGAAGTTTTGAGGGAGCAAACATAGCCTGTCCTTGTCTATAAACGGGAATCCAAATCAGTTATTGGTGAGCTGTGAGTTGTGTATTAATTGGTCTTCATACAGCAGTTCGTCTTTGGTTACTCCAGTGAGCAATCCAGTCAAAGAAATTTTTTTAACTGCCATTGAATATAAATATGAGTTAGTTATGGACCTTAAGCAATTTGTTTGTTTCGTCCATTGCGTTTCTTACTTGTTTTGTCGTTGTATTTTTCCTCGTCCATGAATCACATACGCTCGCCTACTTATGTTCGTAAGAAACTATTGCAAGATGCCCTTTCCTTCACCATTGAGCTCACACGAAAAAGACACACCTAAGTAGCAGCGGTGGTTTTCTGCGAGTTTAAGTTGGAAATGAGAAGTAACTTGACTGGACAGTAAGAGAATAGTTGTCTCCCTCAGGCTGCACAAAAATACAATGTTCTTATTTCACAAACGCTGGAGACTGGAACGTCCACGGTTGCTCTTGCTTGTTTCAGTCGGTTATATTTCCCCCTACTTTTCTTTTCATTCATCCTTTATTCTATTGTTCTTTATTCGTATATACTCTGATCGACCTTGTATGGTGCTCGTGGGATTATTTCAGTAATTTATGGGTATTACTACCTTCCCGTTAGGCTTTGCATATTCGCGAATCTAATATAAGAGATACATACTTATCTTATGATTGCTTTCGTTATCTTTCATAGAACTAGCAGTGTCCTAAACTCCCCTGAAATCACATGTGAATATGTTTAGACAGATGTTTTATTTTTTATTGTGGACTGAATAAACCGTCCAGGCTTGCAAATTTTGGTAGATGCTTGCACGCAAGTAGAGGATGTTCATTGAATGAAAAAACCTCGTTGGCCTTGTTTTATTGTACTACTGGGATGGGTATGGTAGAGAGAATCAATTCGGACTCCAAATTTATTCTAGAGTACTAAAACCATAAAATTTAAATAGGCTCTTAGAGCTTACCGTAACGTAAATAACCACTCTGGTAAGTGATAATTCTAAAGGCATTCAGGAGAGCTCAGAACGCATATAATTTGAATAATTTCTGGCCTTTCACCGTGGCTTAAACAACCTTTAAGTGCAGCTGATACTTTTGGGTACCTCAGTATTTTATCTAAAATCAAAATCTCAAAGGATAATGAAATCTTATACTGTAGTATGCAGATTGGTAGGCTGGTCACTGCACAACGTTGTCGTTAGAATTTTAAAGTTTTTACTACAGTTTCCATGTTCTTAAAAAGTAAGAATATTCGAACAAAATACGAGGTTTCTTACCCTGCTCGGGTATTAAGAGAAGTGTATCGGGTATGACGGATCTGAATTAGTTGATGGTTCTTTGCTTATAACTGAAATGGCTGGAGTTCCTCTCAGTGAATCGAATGGATTAATTGGCATGAAGTTGAACACGCAGTGTAATGAAGTAATTAAACAATCTGAGATTTCCCTTTATGGAGGACAGTTTTGAAGCATCATGACACCGCATGAGACTGACGTAACTCTGAGGACCTGTAGCTGGCCAATTGAGAAACACGCCGCTCAGGAACGCAGATTNGGAGGTGAAGGTGGAGGTCAGAACGCCTAGGGCGATAACCGCCACTGCTGTGGTCGCAGCTACCTCCACCTGGAGCGACGGTGGTGTTGGTGGTGGCGGTGGTGGTGTTAGTGGTGGTGGTGGTGGTGGTGGAGAGGGCAACGTTCGAGTTGGTGGTACAACGAACCATTGAGAACAAGCGTCAGCTGCTGTCTTCTATCCTCACTCAAGAAGAGACAGAAATTAGCATCTATTAAATAAAAGAAAATTACGTAGCTTAGTAACAGATATATACGATAACGAGCATTATACGAGTTTGCTGCCCAGAATACATGCCATGCACTTTTCTTGTCATGCGGAGACTGAAAGCATGCGGAGGTGACTTTTTATGTCCCATCGTGAGTGTTCAAGCACACAGGCATGGGATGCTTCCAACACTTGAGAGCAGAGGCTCCGTTGAAAGCACTCGATTAACATTGCCTATTTTTATTCAAAATTGGAGTTCATTCTTGCGGACAAAGGGTGGCGGCACCTCAGCGTTTATGGCAGGGTGCGGAAGAAAGGCACTTCAATTTGGCCACTCATCCATCAGATGTATCGATCGAAATCATTGCGATTCTGTCCTGTTTTTTGTTCTGCGTCACTACCAGGTATCCTCGATCAACTTCATTGCCTCTTTTGAAAAGACTTTAGCTAGGCTGCAATTGCCGTATTGAATTCTGACTTATTAGTAAGTTTCTAATCAAAGTTTTTTTTTGAGCTTATGCCCTTTCTGTTTTCTGTTTTTCGGACAGTTTACTTAAACATTGAAATATGTTTCATGTAAATGCAAAATTGAAGACACATTAATGATATTTTATACTTGAATACAACGTGGTAAAGAACTTATGGTTTGGTTAATGCGCTTGTGCTGGGCCCAAGATGATAAAGCGTAATATATTTCGAAAGTTGTACCTTCTCTGTGATATTTTTTATTCCGTTCATGGATCTTACATACCTTCCGTATAAAGAATCTCGATATCAGTGACGCCAATGACCCCAAACCTGTAGTTTTTTTTGAACGAGGAGTAAAAACCGCAAATCCGTTCGAAAATGCTTCCTTACACTAATGAATTTCATAAGAAATTGTAGCGACCGAAAAAAAGTTGTCACGTAAAGACGAGAACTTTGCAACGCAAAGGTAACAGTTTAAACATCGTTCTACTACAATAAACAATTTCATTCACTGAACCCAAATTTTGTATGCGCAAAGGTAGACTAATTAAAATGAGTTAACTATCAAGCTCTTCGCGCCATGAGAACCAGAACCAAGTTATTTAGCTGAGTTTGTGTGGATTTCATAACGTCATTCGATGCTAGTATACATGTATTTTTTTTTACCAGAGTAAGCTCTCTAGACACTAGCTTCCAATAAAAATTGACCAATTGAAATTGTCTTTCACGATACCATGAGGTAATGCCATACAATGGTAATGCTATTACCAATTAAATTAGCAGATCTTGACTGGTAATGAGACTGACGTTGGTTTGTTTGGTACCAACAAAACAAGTTCGCTCGAGAAGACCCATTACACCCATTGAGCTCCTGTGTTTTTCCTCTCTTAGATGAGTGTTCTCACGCGCACTTGCATGGTAACGGAGATGTGCGTTCAACACCTGTTGCACTATCCGCTTTTTAAGGTGGAATTTCCGAACGAGGTATTCCGGAAACGTTTACGTCACACGTACTGGATGAGAGCGTCCAGACTTGAAAGAACAACCACACCTCTGGAATATTTCTGTGGTTGCTCACTGCATACGCATAGGAAATAAGGTTTGGTTCTAATATGGATTTTTCATAGTTTTTTGTTAACACATGCGTTCTATTATTTCTACCAAAAACATCTCTATTATTATTAGTATCATCCCAAAGTTAAGATAGTAAAAACACGACTACGTTTGAATTTATTTCTAGTGTAGGTGTGGGATTACAATGAAATTCTGATGAATTGATACACCGTTTTATCAATTTTGCAACATAAGGGGATCTTTATATTTTGCTCTTCGTGTTATGTTCTTCAAATAACAAAATAGTTTCCCTTGTCGTTAGCATTCAAACCGTAGAAGTTAATAACATAGAATTTGATACTTCTATAATAACGCTACGCTCTTCATGCTCAAAGGTCTCATTTGAATTTTATAGTTTGATTATTCAAGAGGGCCGTAACGCCAAGGGTCATAGCTCATTCAAAAACCTGTATTTTATAGTGGCAGTATTCTATCTATTGCACTTGTAGCATTTTCTTCTGATGCTCTCTCGATGTTTAAAACTTTTTTATTACTTCTTTCTATTGTCATGATGTATGCCTTAATGAATAATTAATCACCTTCTCATCTACTGCACCTCGCAGCAATATGATACGAGTCTGGCTTCATCACCATATACTCAGGCTAGGCCTACTCAAAGATGACAT
>VCRD01006670.1:0-15845 GCA_006783055.1 Trinorchestia longiramus
CATCAACCTAACCTAAAGATTTCTATTAATCTCTCTACCCGGGAGCAAGACATGCACATCAATGAAATACAACCACTGCAACTGTGAACATTTGAATCATTTAGTACGCATGTTCACATACTACATCAACGTAGTTCACCTTTGTAATTTTTATCGAAGAATCGTCCCTTAGCAAGAAGTAAGGTCTCATAAATTTCTTTATACTTTAAAAGCCTTAGATATCAAGCTCAATATAATCAAAATTTTCACTAGCATTTTTTGAACAACACTGTACTGCATACAAATTTCATTGGACAGAGTATATCATCTCAGCTGAAACCGACAGTTTACTCAATAACAACTGGTAAAAAGAACAAACAAATTTGTTCAGCTTGGATGTTACAAAATCTCATTCGAAATTTTCCTCATTAACATGAAACACTATTGCATTTTGCACCCTAGAACAGAATGATTACACACACGCATTATGGGGAAGTAGAATGACTACACACACGCATTATGGGGAAGTAGAATGACTACACACACGCATTATAGGGTGATAGAATGACTACACACACGCATTATGTGCAAGTAGAATGACTACACACACGTATTATGAGCAAGTACAAAGACTACACACACTCATTATAGGGAAGTAGAATGACTACACACACGCATTATGGGGAAGCAGAGTAACTACACACACTCATTATGGGGAAGTAGAATGACTACACACACGCATTATGGGGAAATTCATTCAAAGGAAGAGCTTATCAGTTCTCTCGCCTGGACGTGCATTGTCACAACGGTGTACGGACGAGATAGACTGCAGCGGCAGCAGAAAATCTTTGACATCAAAGCTCGACTTGTTCTAGCAGCGTCCTCAGGCAACTGGACACTCAATGGTTCTATTAAACTTCCTTTTCAGTAATTATTTCATTCCTTTGCTGGAATAACAATTTTTTAGTTATATTGACTGGAATAACAACTGTTTTCTTAATCATTTTGACTGGGATAATAACTGTCTTCTGAATTACATTGACTGGAATAACGACTGTTTTCTTAATCATATTGATTGGAATGATAACTGCCTTCTTAGATATATATTGACTGGAATAACAACTGTCTTTTGAATTACATTGACTCGGTTAATAACTGTCTTCTTAAATATATTGACTGGAATCATTCTCGTCTTCCTAATTACACTGCCAAATAATTCTTGTATTCTTAATCACATTAGTAAGTAATTCCTGTCTTCCTAACCACATTCGTAAATAATTCCTGTCTTCCTAATCATATTGGTAAATCGTTTTTGTCTTTCTAATTACACTGGCAAATAATTCCTGTCTTCCTAAACACATTGGTAAATAATTCCTGTCTTCTTAGTAATATTAACAAGAGCTCATGATCACCATTTTATTTACTCCTATTTACTTGTTTGCTTTCAAATCCACTGCTCCTAAACTAAACATAAATGCCCAGAAGTTCATGTTCACACGACCAGCACACATCTGCAAGGACCACCAGTTTCACATTCAGTGTTTACTCTGGTCCTCCACAGCCTGGCCGATTACTCTCTGTAAAACTGGACACAAGCTACACTTCGCATTCCTACCTGCAGACCAAAGCCTTAGTAAATACATAGAACTCGACTCCCTCGAGCAGCTGTGTGTTTGCTAGGTCAACTCTCTCTTGTTGAAGCCCAGCAAGCGTTTGGTTTCTAATTAAGAGCTGTGTTATAACACAGTCGTCACCTAATTAAGAGCTTTGTTATAACACAGTCGTCACCTAATTAAGAACTGTGTTATCACACAGTCGTTACCTAATTAAGAGCTGTATTATAACACAGTCGTCACCTAATTAAGAGCTGTGTTATGACACAGTCGTCATCTAATTAAGAGCTGTGTTATGACACAGTCGTTACCTAATTAACAGCTGTGTTATAACACAGTCGTCACCTAATTAAGAGCTGTGTTATAACACAGTCGTCACTCAATTAAGAGCTGTGTTATAACACAGTCATCACTCAATTAAGAGCTGTGTTATAACACAGTCGTCACCTAATTAAGAGCTGTGTTATAACACAGTCGTCACCTAATTAAGAGCTGTGTTATAACACAGTCGTCACTCAATTAAGAGCTGTGTTATAACACAGTCGTCACCTAATTAAGAGCTGTGTTATAACACAGTCGTCACTCAATTAAGAGCTGTGTTATAACACAGTCGTCACCTAATTAAAAGCTGTGTTATAACACAGTCGTCACCTAATTAAAAGCTGTGTTATAACACAGTCGTCATCTAATTAAAAGCTGTGTTATAACACAGTCGTCACCTAATTAAAAGCTGTGTTATAACACAGTCGTCACCTAATTAAAAGCTGTGTTATAACACAGTCGTCACCTAATTAAAAGCTGTGTTATAACACAGTCGTCACCTAATTAAAAGCTGTGTTATAACACAGTCGTCACCTAATTAAAACCTGTGTTATGAAATAGTCTCCAGTATATTTTTAAAAGGCTCTAGCCAGTTACTGCATCATGTCCACCACTAAATGAATGCGTTATTATAATCGAAGGAGTCATTTTTTTCATGGTTGCTTCTTAAATGACCCTATAACTTACTATGCTCCTGAAAGTTTTACTAGTAGATCTGATTTTAAAAATATTTTGATACATTATGATACAAAATCGAATTCCGAGCCCCAAACATTGATGATGGTCTTAATTTTTTTATCTAACATGGAAACTTCAAATCTCTTTTCAGTTCCTTAATGCACGCTCAGATGGAGGTTGCAGGGATGTTATTATTTAAACGCTGCTGGAAATTTCAGTCAGGACTCTCGAAAGTGACAGGATTGAATACATTATATTTTAGTGATCTGCATCATCACATAATTCAAGAGGACAATTGCAGCAATTACGAGATGAGTTCCATGAAGTACGTAAAACTGAACAACTTTCACAAATTGTCTATTAAAACATTTGAGTGGAAATGAAGAGCCCAGCGAGAAGCGGTGATGCGTGCAATTGGAACATGGCTTGAAATGGAAGTGACTGTGAAAAAGAAATTATTTTGCATGCATCTTCAGTTGAATTACTTAGCAGCAGAGACTGGTGCATGTTGATACAACGAAGGCAAGATGAGAAAGAGTGTAATAGTTATACGTGTAATAGTGATGTGTGTAACGGTTGTGCGTATAATATTTGTACGTGTAATTGTAATACGAGTACTAGTAACACGTGTACATTGAAGCACTCACAAAACTCCTGATGTTTGATAGAAGGAACTCCTCCTCTACAAAACTCCTCTAATTTGAAGGAACAAAACTCCTCTAATTTGAAAGAAGGAACTTGTCAGTCTATAGAAATAGGAGGAAATAAAATATCCATGGAGAAGGTATTGAGGCCCACATACAACACCTATTAAATAAAGAGAAATGAAGACTTGAATTGAAGACTGTGAATTGTGTTTGCAAATGTGGATGCCTTATGAGCTGAGAAATTAGAACTGTGGGCTTAAAATAAGTGTGGTCAAAGTACAGTGTTCGAGTACAGGCCAAAAGGCAATGATTGTAATATACCAGTGGTTTGGAAAACCATACAATACACACAGCACGATGTACTATACACTGAAAGCATACAATAGAGCCCTGAACTACTTGAGCTTTACTCATGATGACGCCTCTGCTCATGCTGCATAGTGACCAAAATCCCTTTATGAAAGTTGTGGTTAATCCTTTAGAATACACACGACTTCAAAAAGCTGCAAACTTCACGTTTCCTAGTATGGTTCATTGTTCAAATAAAACTTTGCAAGTGATATTCTAAGAAAAGGAAAATTTATTCATTAAAAAAATTGAATTCCAACTATTTAAACTGTTTCACTTGTTTATAATGCGAGGACTTGTCAGTATACATGAAAATTTTATGCTTTAGAGAACACCATTTGTAGTCGAACTGCATCAAGATTAAACTGTTAAAGTTTTCCTCTTTTGCCTTGTATTGAATTGTGCGAGTAGCGAGATGTAATATTAAGCTTCCTCATAAGCTCTCAGTTGAAAAACTTGTGGCATTTTTCGTGTTATTAAATTAAGAAGCACTTCAAATTATGCGCTCGTATAGCGTTTGTGTGGCGTGAGCTAAAACTCGACACTGCCAACTGTCTGTGCGGCTTTTAAGTTCTGCATCTCTAGGGCGCGATGACAGAAAGAGAACACATTGCTTGCTGTCACGTCTTCATTTCTTCTCAGCAGAAATTACGAACGGGGAAATTCTCGAGGCGATTTAATACGCTAGCGAAATTAATCTTTACGAGCTCCGTAGCTGCGTCGATTCTTTTGAAGCTTGGCATCGCTTCGTTTTCAGATTATTTTCCAGCTTTTATTGACGGGCTTTGTAACTGAAGATTACCTTTAAACAAATGCTACCTGAGCAAATGACGTTATCTCTTACGTCAGACACGACTAACGCACGTCATCGTGAGACGTCAATAACTAAACGTGTGCGCAGAGACGCTGTTCTGTGTGAGGCTTGCATTATTTGTTGCGCTACTGGCGGCTGCGCGATGCCGCGCATCGAGTCGTTGACGGGCAAAAAGAGGGGGAAGATCAAAGGGAATAGAGGGGAAAAAAAGGGAAATAAGTATCGGGAAAAGCACACGAGGAGAAAAGAAAACGAGAGGAAACAGCAGAGAGGAAACAGCGGAAGGAATAGAAGGAAAAGAGGTAAATAAATATAAGGAAAGGCGTGCAAGGAAAAGAGAGAAAGGAGAGGAAAGAGTAGAGGGGAAAGAGCAAAGGGAAAAGAGGGGAAAAGGCAAAGGGAAGAAAATGGAGCGAAAAGAAGGACAATGATCACACCTACTGCATGGCTAGCATCTCTACTCTTGCAATATAGAGTAATGAACGAAGAATTTGTTACGTGCAACTATGGCCCTAATTCAACCAAGTTTCTTCGGTGTTAATTTTCTGCTAATGAAAGAACTTTCCCTTGATTTAAGCGCTTTCGTGGACTGTAATAATAGTTTAAAATTTCCAAAATGCTGTACTTTTCGAAATAAGTGTTCAATCCTTTTGAAGCATAAGGTATATGAAAACACGAAAATACTACACAATCTTGAAAATAAGATGATTAAAAGTATGATAATTTAAACTTGAATTTAAATACTTCAGATTATTCATCAGGGTATACAGAATGTTCATTGTGAATATTTAGCATAGATATAAGGATGCGTGCAAGACCTGAGTAGACTACGTGAATTTCTCTGTAACATCATCTATTGTACTTGATATTTTCAAATCTATTGCGAGATTCACTTTCTGACTTCAAATATGATTACGACGGTAGAAATGCATTACTCTGCTTTATAAGGCTTTGCAGAACGAATATTTTTATTTCATATCAACTTCTAAGCAACAGGAATTAGGATTCTGGACAATAATAATTAGTGAACGTAGGCTTTCTACCTTTTAAATAACGTAGAAGTTAATGTTCGTCCATGCTATTCTTAAAATAATGATTAATTGCACGGTTTTTCAACTCCAGCCTGCCTTCAATTGAAACATAATGCATGTTTGTTTTATTCTACTCTCTATATGATGCACAGCTGCCTGGAAGTTTGTTACATCTTACCCTTCAATTAATATGCACTGTAACTGTAAGCTGTCCAATTCTGCAGGCAATCAATGCATAACAAACTGCACGTTCGTTCAATTTTTGAATTAAATTAATCAATTTGCAAAATGGAATGAAAAAACTCAATTTGTCTTCTTAAATAAATGCACAACTAATAGTAAGTTCGTGTAATTCAAACATTGAATGAGGTTCTAACATTTGCTTCTCGATGTGTCATGGTCTCGGCCATGTCTTGAGCCGCTAAACTTGTTACGAGTACTTCCTCAGTCTCAATGTAATCTATCATAGGCAGCATAATTTCTACAGATATTGCCTTCGAGACTGACTCCAGCGTCATTTAAATATACACGGAAGTGATCCTCCCGCTTCTTGACGACCATTTCGCACACTCCGTATACTGGATACCATGTAGTAAATATGTACACGTGCAGTATGTGTAGTATTATATTGTATATGGTAGAGCTGAAAGTTGAGACCTCTGTATTGGTTGATTTTTCGTACGAAAATGAAGTGGGTGAGTATTGGAGACAAAGAAATGTTTTTAAGAGAGTCATCACGAAAAAAATATATGGTTTTGTTAGCTTAGAGAAGCATCTGTGTACAGAAATTTAGCATCGACTATGCCTGAGAGGTGAATGTCAGAGACAAGCCTCTAACTGTCATGGGAAGATAGAAAGCTGAGCTTACGCAGGTGGTCCCTTTGAACACAAGCGTCTCGTAATGCTACAGGTGGTTGTATCAGGTGGTTCAGCTGACAAAAGTCGTAAACCAGCGATCCTGTCCGATATCCACGTCTGATGAACGCAGCGCTAGCTAATTCAGGTGGTTCTGCGACGCTCAACTTCCAATGAAGTGCTCTGATATTTAAAAAAAAAATGCCTCGAAATTTACGTACTGCTTCTGCAAATCTATTGCTAAGAAATTCTACCATTGTGAGGATTTTATAAATTATTGTGCGTGTAGAAATTGAAATGTAGATTGGTCACACGAAGAGATACATTGACTAAACATATTATTTTATCTGTAACTTGCATTCATTTCTTGTGACTCGAAGATACATGGCAGAGTAGGTGATTCAGTCCGGTACATTTCGGTGTCATAGTTTTGTATTGCTTACATTCTATCCCTGTCAATTCTATTATATTAGATTATAGTATTTCTGAACATTATTGAGATGAAACTCGTGTGAGCTGAGTAGATGAATGCAATTTCGCAATTATTAGCCGTACAATTTTGTTGAACATAATTCCATGGGTAGAGAAGATATATAGTGGAGAAAACAAACATTCATACATCTGGATATGTTTAATATGATTTACTTTCAACAAATCAAAGAAATTACTATTCATATAAAAATTGTAAGCAAATACATAACCACGAAATATACGTAGAATTTTTTTTGTATACAATAAACGAAGTGAAATATCTATTTTCAATTTTGATGGCTTAAAAAGCATTCGTCCGATCTAAATTTAAATTTTTTTAATTTTTTAGATTTTAAAATTATTAAATTGCTTATAGTTTCAACATTGTTCTTATAAAATGTTTTCGGCTGCTCCAACAATGCAATCAGTAGTTATTTTCAACCTAAAAAATACACACTAGATTTTTCTCATTGGTAGTTCATCGAGTATGACTATCATTATGACAGAATGTAAAGCACTAACACATTCAGAAAAAAATCATTGTTGAATTATGGAAAAAAGTAAAAGCTACAGCAAAAGGACAGAAAACTTGAACAGTTCATTTACTGTGCCATTGGCTCATTTATTGCAATGTAAATAAATAATAACTGTGGAAAAGATCTGATGTTCCACGCAAGATTGCTCTCAGATCTGTGAGGAAATTGTCACGCCAAGTTCAGCAAAACGCATTGATTACTCATGAAAAGTTGCAAGAAGATTTACTTCCCTCAGAAATCGGTGGTACTAAACGAACTATAAGCCCTGAAATTCATAAGAACACTCGTAAGCTCACGTAGAAAAACTTCACTGCTGTTAAAAAGATACAGAAATATAAGGTTGGAATTTGTTCCTGAACACAAGTTTAAGCAAAAATAATTCTGGGGAAGAGTTTTCAGAACTGATGAAACTAAAATTGATTTATTCGGGAGTAATTCCCGGTGATTATCACCAGCTTGGTCGACTGGTGAGCGAATCTGCTTGCGAGCGGAAAGACCCGGGTTCGAATCCCGCTGCCGACATGGTTGACGCGGCTAGAAATACGGCATGGGACTTGGGTATACAACCGAATAATTATCGAAGTAATTATCCGACCCAAGAATGGGCCAGAAGGTTCGTTCCTATAGCCTAATTCTATTCTATTCTAATTCAATAAATCATGCATGGAGGGAAAACGGCGTTGTTTTCAAGCCGAAGAACACATTTCTAATAGTGAAATTTGGTGGCAGCATCATGGTTTGGGGATGTTTCTCTGCAAAAGGTACTGAGATTACAGTAATAATAGATCGTAGAATAAACACCACAGCATATAAAATAGAATGAGGCTATAGGAACGAACCTTCTGGCCCATTCTTGGGTCGGATAATCACTTCGATGATTATTCGGTTTTCCAAGTCCCATGCCGTATTTCTAGCCGCGGCAACCATGGCGGCAGCGGGATTCGAACACGGGTCTTCCCGCTCGCAAGCGGATTTGCTCACCAGTCGACCAAGAAAACAAATTTGTTCGTTTCGGTTGAAAAAATTGAACTTCATGAGGAGTGGGTTTTCCAACAAGATAATGATCCTAAGCACACAGCAAAATCTACAACGAAATGGCTGGCTGAAAATAATGGCAATACACTAAAATGGGCGTATCGGTCCCCGTATCTAATAGAGAATTTGTGACGTTAATAACAAATTCAAATCCAATCTAGAGCTCGAACAAGCATACCAGATCTTATGAACATATGCGAAGCAGAATACAATAAAATATCAACAAGAATAGAATAATAGAATAGAATGAGGCTATAGGAACGAACCTTCTGGCCCATTCTTGGGTCGGATAATGACTTCGATAATTATTCGGTTGTTTACCCAAGTCCCATGCCGTATTTCTAGCCCCGTCAACCATGTTGGCCGCGGGATTCGAACCCGGGTCTTTCCGCTCGCAAGCAGATTCGCACACCAGTCGACTAAGCTGGTGATATCACCATATGCAAGAAAAATATGCAAATCATCATTTGCGAACTACATGAAGAGGTTGGTTGCTGTTGAAACGAATAATGGCTGTGCTTCAAAGTAATGAATGATTATTTAGAATGTATCTTTTTTTTCTTCGAATACTTTTTTGACGCCTAAAAGTTAGAAAAAAATGTAGAATAATATATGCAGCAATTTTTTTGTTTTTGTGCATATTTCGTCATTATGTACCTACATGCAATTACTATATGAATAGTAAGTTTCTTGTTTTTTTGGTAGTTTATTAAATGAAAAAGATTTTAGTGTACGAATATGTTTCTCCTTATTGTATTAACTGGAAGCACATTTTATTTTGAAAACGTTATCCCCTTTAACAGTCTTTTGAATATGATGAGCCAAAATTATAAGCTAAAATGAAAATCTGTGAATGTCTTTCCAAAGCTACCTGTAATGTTCTGGCTAACCATTCAGTTATTTAAGTAATATAAGTTAATTTCCATGTACAAGCGGAACCATGGTTCCCTTTCAAACGTTTCGCTGTCAAATTACTCCCAAACATCAAGTTGTGCGCATATGCTTTAATCGACCTCGTTAGAACAATTTTCAAAGTCAAGTGTTAAATTGAATTAGATTTTTACTTGTTATTTTACTCGCAGGCAATATTCCTCTCAGTCATGTGCGACTGACGAGTATCAAATCCGTTAAATATTTCTACATTTCTTCTCTATAAAAACTTGTTCATTGGCACTAAGAGGCTAAATGACGGTGACTCGCTGAAATTGTCCGAGTTACGCAAAATTTTCAGCTATAAAGAGTACGATAGGGTCGTATAAATGTTAGTGAGAGCCCCATCAAAGAAATGATTTTCTCCTGCACACAAGCTTTCTTCAGTAATTCAAAGCTCTCAAGACAATTAAAAGAAACCTTTCTCTTGTCTCTGATGCACTGCTGATGCGAACAAAAAAAGTAAGGAACATATAGAGTAAGTTTTAAGGGGAAAATATTTCTGTTTACCAAGTGTTTTGCGTTGTGTGTGCCGTAATAACACAACGATTTTGTTCCTTCAAAAGAACGTGAACGCTGTCACCGGACATGTTTCTGCGCAAGAAGTCCTCTGGCAGACTTACGCTCTGACGTCGTCACTTTACGCAAGTGCATGTCACGTTTTTATTAACTTATGTGTTTCTTGTGAGCTTTTATTCTCTGCTGCCCCTCCCTCTGTAACAGGGAAGTTGGACTCGTGCTTCTGACGAGCGCAAACTGTTGACGTCATGTCAAACCAACGCGCAAATAAAACTTTTAAAATGATATCTTCTCTGTTCCAGACTCTCTATCTATCTAAATAAGATAATAACTTGGACGATTTCGAATAATTAAAAGTGAGAAAAACAACAATTTCACTCTTAGAAATATATGATAGTGTTCTAATTTCACTGTGTATTCGTAATAGAATTAAGACTCTGCTTTAAAGTACTGTGATGCGAGTAAAAAAGTAGCAATACTGAAAAGTTTAAATTTTTATCGCAAGTAGTTTAAGTACATGAAGCAAAATAAAGTATTAATGTAAAATTCTGTCAGTGGGAATGCTTTCATTTCCAAACAAATAACTCTGCCCCTGTTTCATGTGTTGTTTTCAATACAGCTCAGAAACTGAACCTAGCATAACATGTGTTGATCGCTTCTTAGATAATTAATTCACTGCGAATTTTAAGAGTGAATCTTTACGAAGGGACACCTTTCTTGATAAAGAAAGAAAATTTTTTGCCGAAGCTACATTTGTACTCACATTGTAAATTACAATTCTAATTTTGACACGCTCTATTTTAATTGTACGCGTTAATTATACCCGGTTACTAAAGAGTTTAAAAAGTCTATGTTGCCTGGAATAGATGTGTTCTCACTGACATGCCGGGTGACTCTAAATGGAGTAGAACTCTTTATTATCAAACTGCGTGCCCGTCAACCGATTTCAAATACGCGATTTCGGTCAGAATAAACGGACACTTTGTATCTCAGTTGACCGCTATTTTTACAACGTCGGTTATGCTGGTTTCTAAACCCCGTCACGCTCTGCATTTTGATCTCTAAACACACGACAAAACTCCTCAACTCACATGATCAACTTTGTATGATAACATTAAGCAGCATAAATAATCCTTCTGAGCACTTATAAAGTCACTGCTAACAAGTCTACCCATAAACATCCCTGTGAGTACAAGTTGTGACTCTGCGCAGTACAATATTTTCTCTGCTGCAACATTTACTGACAATTAAATTCTTTGAATTGCTAGTAGAGAGAGGCAGTGCAAGTAAGGGGCGGCAGTAGGAGCAAGAAACTGCAATTTGCGCCTATTTGACTGTATCCCAACTCCTGTTATTGGGCTATCGTATCTATGCAGTAATATTTAGAAGTATGATCCATATCTCTATGCCTCACCTCGTGTCTAAGATGAATTACGATATTTGTTAGAAAATTAAGATACTGGTCGTTCTGATCAGCTCTGTAGTTATTCAATCAACTAGAACAAGTTTTTGGAAGCGTCTCTGCGTGTATTGGTCAGTTTGCTAGGAATGATCAGTCAGCTGCCTGCCTTACTTATAAAACTGCACTCAAATCCCGCTGCACAAGACGCATCAAGATTGTTTAAATTAAATGCCTGCTATTATATCAATAAAATGGTCAATACTGTTCTTCTCGCACTCATTGTATTTCCAGTATACGTTTTTTAAGTAACTGGTGTGTAGTTCAGGGAATATTGCTCATATTTTTTTAAGTACCTGGTGTCTACTTCAAGGCGTATTACTCGTATTGTTTTAAGTACCGGGTGTCTACTTCAATGAATATTGCTTACATTTTCTTAAGTAGCTAGTGTCTACTTCAAGGAATATTGTTCGTATTTTTTTAACCACCGGGTGTTTACTTCAAGATATATTACTTACAATTTTTTCAAGCACCGGGTGTCTACTTCAAGGAATATCGCTTAAAAGAACTACTGGTCCCATATCAGTTTCTAATCAAGCTGGAGCGATGGAAGAGGTCAAAATTCTCAATTTCGGAGAACACGGAGCTGGAGTCGTTAAGTGTGATGTGAGCAAGAAGCAGTCGCCGCCAAGAAATAAGGTGGCCTTACAAAGTGCTCTACCGGCCCGCCGATTAAAGTGTCCGGCAGCCGTAATTTTCGACGGCTGTTGTTGCGGGGGCCCGCTTTTTATGGACTCTCTTTTATGGAGTGCCTGCAGTGCTGTCTCCATAATAACTCTCTGATACAGTAATAGTCGGCTTGCTAAAGGCTTTCTTGGACTCAATGGCTAGGCACTATCGAATAGGACATGGCTGACTTGCAACATTCAGGCTTCCGAGTACCAAATACAATGAAATGGATAAATAATTATCTTGCATTTCTTGATCATTAATGCTTTGAAAAACTCTTCATCTGCAGAGAACTAGTAAAACATCTGCAAAACACTGGCATATTAGAGAGAAAACACTGTGCAAAAAGCCACATGAAGGGACCATATGTTGGAGGTATTGACCATGGAAGGTCCCGCAAGGTATGCCGAATGAAAACAATTAGAAGAGTCGCCAGGTCATCAGTCATATTAGTGGCCAGTCATGGTCTCCTGAGACTTCACAGCACGCATTTCTACCCGAGTGTTGAGTGATCTCCTGTGTCCTTCGTAGACCCAAAAACGAATTTTCGTTAAACTCTACTAGAAATTATATACAATAAGATGCTGTGATTTTTGCAAGCAAAATTGTAATGCATGCGCTTAGCATTTGGTAAAAAAGTAGAGTTTTAATTCTAAAATCCTTCTCGTTGAAACATGTTTTAGGATTAACTTTGATGAAGCCTTGAGATAATTTGAATTAATTGTGTTTTCTTCACTTATTTTTGGCAATTGAAAGCAAATTAAAGAAATTTATTCAAGTAACACCACGTAGAGAAATTTATAAGATTGAAATACAAATCTAACACAGCTTGTCAAAGCTGCTTCTCATTTTCCCAGTCAGATACGTTGAGAAATTAATTGTTAAGAATTCATAAATAAATTATCAAGAATTGTTCTCCCCATTGTAATGAACAGCTCCAAAATAGTTCAGCCTGCCTTCGTCTCAACGACATCGCATTCATCTCCTACATTTATAAGAAGTAATGAGGAGCCCACCCTAATTTACCCGAGTCTCGTAATGTGAATTTGAGTGATGCTTGAAACCTGAAATTTTAAAGTACTCAGAACTTGGTTGTCGCTGTGATCTTATCTATTTATATTCCTAACTGCTAAAATTTGGACCGGTTTAATAAATTTTCACATGATCATCGTTTTGTAACCCACCGTGTGGTTATACTGTTAAAAACTACTATCGTTATTCCGTTCAAACTGAGTGAATGAAATTTTAAATATGTTTACTAGTGACCGGCAAAGCTAAGTCAACAAATGTTAAGGAATGATAGGACAAAATAAGTGCATGCATTCAATCAGGAATGTAATACTTTCAACTAACAGATGCTCTCACATATAATTATGATTTTAGTTTTTACTGATATAGCATAAATTAGATTCCTTGAGATCATTTTCAAAATTGAGGTAATAAATAGAATTACGTTAATTTAGAAAGTAATATCGCTGTATAAACATAATCAGCATTGGAACACGGAAATCACAGGCAAACCCAAACCGTTCCATCGAAAACGTGAACAAGCGACCAATATTGTGAATTACGAGACGTTGTTGCTAAAGTTTACTGTACACTGAGAGAAGTACGTGTGTTAACTCCTGGCGTCCAGAAGTGCATAATTATGCGGAAATGAAGTTTGCGACAGTTTACCTGTGGCTGTATTTCTTAAAGAAGCCTAAAAAGTAAGAAATGTTAACACACATTAAATATTCATTGGATTTCCAATTCTTAATGCTAACATTTTAAGATTACCACTGATGCTTCCAGGGACTGTTTCTATTCCGCTGCAACTTGAAGTAGAGGCCCGTAGGGGCGCTTCGATGGGTTTGATGATGATTTAATGTCTAGTCTAACTCCAGGCGTCCTGCGTCGCAGCAGGCAGGACGTGTGTAACGCAACGCACTAATTCATCACTAGAAAGTCTCTGTATCTAAGTCTAAGCCCTTTGAATTACCACAAATGGGCCCAACACATGTTAGTAACTAGCATCCTAAAATTTGTATACTCTATATTTATAAGAATTCTTGCTTAAATTACATAACAAAAAGAAATAACGTTAATTTTATTCATGTTGCTTCGTAGCCATCTGTACTTTAAGATAATTCCAAAAGCTAATCAACCGTAAATCTATCTTTGAATTTCTAAATTTAACTTTTATTTCTAAATATAGCTCATAGATGCACCGTTCTCAGTTGTAAGAAATAGCTGTTCGTGTCACCCCGACGCTATCTTGATCATCAGTTCGTGTCTCTCAATGTTCGCTTTTTCTCCCAATGTTCACTTTTCTGACTTTTTCTCATCGAAAACCCAATATATCTGAGATCATTTGAGCGTTTCTATGAACTACGACCATCAGTTTTCCAGACATCTAAAGCAAGACTTACAAATTTCGCGCAGAGTGGGCAGGTTTCTTCCTGACTGAAGGAAAAGCCGACCTTTCCGTTCACACAGGAGGCAGAGCTTAAAAAAAGAGAAGAATGTAAACATGGGCCCCGGGCACAGACCGCAACGGCGACCCACGTTCAGCATCTGCAAGTCAGCTTCAGTGCCGCCAACACCACCTGTTCTGCCATGCATGCAACTGCAACCAATAATATATTTCCATCCACAATATTCAAAATTCACAAGACCGATTGTGTAAATTGATACCGAGATTTTTCAAAACCGAGCGCCACTGGACTCAAAGTGTCTCCCATCTGGAGCTGTCGGTTGCGGTCGTTCAAGCATCTCGATGATTACCAGACTCGCAGGGTCCACATAATTTATAAGCGAGACTGGACTGTAATCTCTGGTGATTGCCACGTCGTATAGTACAGAAAGGCTAGTACGAAAGTTAAGCGACTACTCTATGGAATCGAGCTCCAGAGTATGTTAGTCACAGTGACTTTAATCCATACACCCGGCTGCATCTGTACAGTGAAGCAAAATTAAGCACCTGTTTTAAATGAATGTCAGAAAGACCTCATTGTAAAGCACTTTACGATCTGAATAGGGTACACGGAACAATGCTAGTATGTCAATCTCCAATTCGGTAATCTGTAAGTGGTAATGCTACATTTGAATTATAAATTTATTTTCTTGGTTCCAATTAATTATGCTAGGGGAGAATGTACTACGTGCAGAGCTTAAATGAATCCTGTCATTTGAGTTAGACAAGACCAAAGATTGTAGCTTAAATTATTGCATGCATAGAAGAATGTTGTTTCCGAGGCTTGTCAAGTGAACAGATTCAGTGAGAGCAGAGAGCATCATTTGATTTAGAGCGCCCACGCGGCGTCGGTGACACATGACAGCAGATATTGTAGCGGCCGTCCCTCGATTTCTTTTAGTTGCGCTGTCTGGCGGACTCGCTAAAATGCACCTCGCAAAGCCAGAAAAACCTGCAGCAGACTTTAATCTGCATCTGTTTTGCAGAGAAGGGCATTGAGTGTTCTATTCTCCGCATCTAGTGACAAATGAAAGAGTCGTATCGCAGAAGCCTCGGTTTCAACTGAGTCTTCGGTCTTATCGAAAAAAAGTAGAGGAGGCTTGTTAAAAGTGAATGAGAATTATGACCAGCGCTACTATTCTTGCAATTCTTGAATACAGGTTCGGGAGACAGTCTCGTTTTTTAGTGTTTTGTAATCCTAGATATAGAACTCTCCTCGCAGCGAATGCAAATGTTGTATGCGACTGAGGTCTGGTACACAAGCTGTGGAGAAACTTTGTCAAATTTACTTCTTCTTCCTCAACGATGCAGAAACTTGGTCAAAATTTACTTTTTCTTCCTCAACGATGCAGAAACTTGGTCAAAATTTACTTCTTCTTCCTCAACGATGCAGAAACTTTGTCAAATTTACTTCTTCTTCCTCAACGATGCAGAAACTTGGTCAAAATTTACTTTTTCTTCCTCAACGAAGCAGAAACTTGGTCA
>VCRD01006671.1:0-18202 GCA_006783055.1 Trinorchestia longiramus
GTACACAGTATACTCGTACACAGTATACTCGTGCACAGTATACTCGTACACAGTATACTCGTGCACAGTATACTCGTGCACAGTATACTCGTGCACAGTATACTCGTACACAGTATACTCGTGCACAGTATACTCGTGCACAGTATACTCGTACACAGTATACTCGTGCACAGTATACTCGTGCACAGTATACTCGTACACAGTATACTCGTACACAGTATACTCGTACACAGTATACTCGTACACAGTATACTCGTACACAGTATACTCGTACACAGTATACTCGTACACAGTATACTCGTGCACAGTATACTCGTACACAGTATACTCGTACAATGGGGGAAATGGACTTCCAGAACCAGGAATTTACGGATAGAAAGAAATGACATCACTAGATAACTCGAGCTCGAAGAGAAGAGAAATGAATTATTGGGAGGTTGCTGGTCAAGTTTATCGTTGAAATAATGGGCATTTCCGGCTCTCGTGGTACGATTCACTACAATGGAAAACTGATAAAAATTTACGTGAGTTCGACAATGAAGTAGCATTAGGAACTACATTCAGAAGAAGATAATGAGAGTCTTTCTACTTGGAAAGTTAGAAAATCAATTTTATTTTTTGAATTTTTAAGATTTTTGTCGCTATTTAGCAACTCTTCATTACTTTGCGCTCAAATTTACTTCTGGAATATGGGCATACAATTTTTGACATCGAAATATGAGGTACGAACTATTTCTTCCACATGCCATGCAGAAAAAATAAGAAAATACCTCGTCCTTATTCTCAAGCGTCTGTGTTACGAACTCATCACTAGATGAGTTCGTAAGGAGGCGCTCTAGAGTTCTCATTGAATTGCATGACCCTGATTAGTTTACTTTGAACTTAGAAGCCCCCCAAAAAACTCTAAGCGATATATGATATTTGCACAGAAGCGTCTTAGTGCTTCATGCTGCAGATGAAGCACTCCTTAGATATGTACGCGCTTCAAATCTATTTTGCTTCATTCATTTCGTCAACCGCTTTCTGTTCAGTTTCTTGAGTTCCTATTCAATTTCAGGTCTGTTATACATTATTATTTAGTAGTGCACCTCTCTTTTAGTCTATTTTTTTATTCTCAACATCATTTTATGTTTTCTGCGTTTGATTTTTTTTGTGTTTAACATTTATAATATCCTGCTTGTACAAGTTAGAATAAATTTGGTGTTAACAATGTTTTTAATTTGTACTTCTAATTTCTCTGTAAAATATTTATTTTATTCGTCCTCTTTACCAATCTTGACAGGATTTTGGGGGTCTCATCCGCGTATTTATTCGCTTGACTTTGCACCCCCTCCCCCCCCCGTGCACCCCCTCCCCCCCGTGCTAGTTGCTATATTTACCTCTCAAATTTAACTAACAGCTTCTACAATAGACGAAGAGATAAATTTCGGCAGTACCTATTTTATATGTAATGAATATTTGTCTGTTCTTTACAACTGTTGTATTGTATTTAGAGTAATGTGCAGTCTATAAGTGTTACATATTACTAGGAGTTATGCCCAACTGCTGATACATGAGCCTGGGAGTTCGTACAGCTTCTACGTTAGAATAAAAGATTTTTGGCCCGTATGACCATTAAATTAGTCTGAGTTTATTTGTAACGCATAACTTTTGCATTAAACTGAGATCTGCTCTACTTCTCCACACCAGACGTGTTCCCTGAAGGCGATCTTCAATTATTATGAAAGAAGTCGCAGGTGCCTGAAAATGGTTAAAAACTCCACGGTAATCAAGGGCTAGATTTCAATTATTATTAGAAAAATTCATATCCGAAGTTGGGTTCGCAGTAATATTTTCGCCGTCAAACTACCGAAACTTTTCCAATTTATTGAATGACTGCATTCTAATTATCATGCATCAAATTTTTTCCCTTACTTCAATACAAAACATGCAATGTACAAACTTTCATTGGTACCTAATTTTATTCAGGGCAGCACGAAAGCTCTAGTTGTCCTCTGGCAACACGCAATGTGTTCTGATAAGGGAATTTTCACCCGCAAAAAACTGCAGCGAAATATTGACACAGGAAAATATATTCAAGACCTATGGTTCTATACGATCTATACCGATATTGAAAATATAGTAAAATAAATCGTACTCTTTAACCAATGAAAGTTAAATACGTCAGGCATCCGACATTTTAAATTTGCGTGTACTTTTCATAGAATTTATCAATTTTTAAAAGGAAAAGTAGCTTGAACAAATTTGTTTCATGTGTGTATTCATGGGCACAGTAACGCATAGTTCAGAAGAGCTCAAAATTAAACTTTCGCTCTATATTTATTGTGTACCTGGCGTGGATCTCACCACCGCAAGCCGTTCAGCTCCCAGGTGATCTTTTAAGGGAGCACAAAAAGCAGAGCATGGATATTAAATGTATTCTGCGTGGGATAAAAGGTATCGATTAACTTAATGGGGGCATCATAATGAGAGCTGGGGCAGCCCTAGTCACTGGAAGCTTAGTAAGATGATGGTTCCATGATTCAGGGGGAGCTTACCCCTACTCCTGTACATGCAATCTCCCTCCTGTGGGAGGCAGCAGCTGTATCATAGTTGATGCTTCCTTCGTGTGTCCTGCTTGTCGTTGCAGGGCACTAATAACTCAAGCAAACGCAATGAAAAGAGGAGGACAAGCAGGCCTCCTTCACAAGAAATTTACAAAGTAAAGACAATACAAAGTGCATGATATACTGCAATTATTTCACTTCTCGACTAATTGTACTAAGATTTTTTGATACAGGGCGATATGATTGTGTCTGTAAGTCTACTAGAGTGTGTGAGGAACAAATTTTTCATTATGTGCACTGGTGTGGCTTCATAGCTTCTCTAATAGTAAAAATGAAATTATTTTTGTGTCATATCAACCATTGTTCCTCGTGAGTTCTTATTTTCAGTATTGCACTATTTCAAATCTCTTTGCTTCAAATAATCTTGTTTTTATGGTTATTCAAGTGTCTTTAGATCATTTTTGGCTTCCCTTAGTACAAATAAAAGTACACATTTATTATGAATATTTAAAGTCAATGTTGCCTAGCACTAGAATTTACGACATAACTAAAATTTCAAACGTAAGATAGTAAAGCAGTCACTCAATAACACTCACGGTAAAAACTAGACTGTCAGTGATTGTTGAATCAAAGCTACTCAACATTCATAAGCTCTGCAGTACTCTATTCAGCTGTGAATGATACATTATCAAGATTCAACAATAATTATTGTCAGTTAATTGCACAAAAAAATACTTCTATCTGAAACGTTACGTAAGGTAAACATTTTAAAATTTTAGAAGTATACAATTCTGTTGTGACATAAATATTATGAGTGTCAATATTTGACTACGTCCGCAGCTGGAGTCTGACCTCACACCACACAAGCTGCACTCCGAGACCGCTATGTCTCACTGTGGGTCGTCATAAGACTGCCAACACTTGATTCGTTTTCTCCGTTCGTTTTTATACCCTCCTTCGCACACATTTCCTATCTCTTGTCTTTTCTTTTGAGTTTTGAGTTCCTACTTTTTTTGTTTAGTTTTCACAATCAATAATTTTGCATGCAAAATGCGAACTCGTACCGGACAAAAAGTTATGTTCTCTTTCTCGTCATTACACGATAAAATTTGGTTATATTTACATGTCGATCAACATAAACAGAGATTAAGCAATGAGGGGAAGGATTTCTTTCCTTAGTTTACCTGAGTGTAATATGGTTAGTGAAAATGTTTGAAAGTTTGCATACAGAACCTGTCTGTGACGAAAGATTAACGGGATGAACACGTTGTTCAATGTTGTATATGTCGTAAAGGAGCAACAAAGAACAGAGCACGAGAACACACCACATCACACAACCGACCCTCCCGTGAATCAACACGAAGATCTGACGTGACACGAAGTCAAGATTATGTATCAAAGTACGTGAACGTTTAAATTTAATAAGTTGCACGAAAATACATAATTACAGAAATTGATGTGCACGCAATTCATCACGACATAAACTATGTACATCAGAATATCAAGTCCCACAAATATCATGGCACAAACATCGTTATGTTGTCAAATACATACCGAAACGCATAAGACACATTAGAGCACACATAGACACCACGACACAGTTCAGCCCCTGTCTGCCACACAACCGGCTAAGCTGCCTCACAAATCAATGCAACGCAGCAGTCTGGCCACACCACATACATATATGCGTATAAATAAACCGAGCCCGTCTTCAACAGCCGAATTTTCTGATGAATTTCGCGAAAAGCTTCGCCGGCCGCAGGAGGCTGAGCGGCGCATCATTTACGGGCCCTTGATTTCTATCCTGAGCGAATCTTTTTCATCTCTAGCGCATTTTGTGGCCAGAATTTGGGATTTTTTAGCCCAGCTTTGGCTTTATGAGTGCCGCCCCCGTGGGTTGCCTGCAATTTCCGTGCTTTGCTTCCTGTGGTTCCTGTAATTGCTGCAGCCTCGATGACGGCAGCTGTGTGACATACGGCTGCAGCCTCGATGACGGCAGCTGTGTGACATACGGCTGCAGCCATCGATGACAGCAGCTGTAGGAGCTATACGCGAAAGCATCAAGTCCCTCTACAATCTTCCATTTATTTAAATAAGTTACGCTATCGTAAATAAGTTATGATCAAATTGAATTTTGAGCTTCCTCGCTGTTTACTAATGAAAATTTTCCTGAAGCTGCACCCGGACACTTAATAACATGCTTCCCTGTTCAGTTACAGACCTTCATGTGGTGAGCTCATGTAGAGCGAGGAGCAAGCGAAGTACAATGCATTAAGACGTGAGTTTGGCTGCGTTTACTGATATAGTAAAGCTAGTCTGGATCATTGAACTGCTAACTCATCCTTACCCTGTCAGCATGAGCTCCTAACTGACAATTCTTAATCTCAATTTTCTTGCGGATTTGAATACGAAAAATGTTAGCAGTAGACTATAATTTTCTGTGAATTGCAACTGTTAAATGAAAATATTAATCAATAAGCTATCATTTCATAAATCCCGAGCAGGTTATGCCAACCGAAATTATTCAGATTATTGAGAGTATCTAATTGTTGTTCAGATCGAAACAGCGTATGAAATGAAATTAATCTTTTTAATTATTTGCTGTTCACATCACCCTAATTTGAATATGAATGTTGAACTACATTTTTAAAGTTATATCGCTCAAACTTGAGGTGTATTAGTCCTTGATGATGTATAGTCCTTCGCGAAAGCTTTGCACTCTGTAAAATAGCGGGCAGTGGAAGCAGCGAAATATTTTGATTTAGTAAGACGGTGCAAAACTCAGTGTACATCAAACGCTGCTGGTGAACTTCATGCGTCGCCGACAAAAAGTTGCCGGATGCCACTCGGGGTTTGATAGCGATCACCCTCAATAAAATGCTCGATGAATGGCACCAATTGACAATGTCACTAAAAATGCAAACTTCGTTATGCTCTAACGCTATCGATTTCCGATGGACGTTTCACGAAGAATGATTGGAAAGATTTGTAGAACGAGTGCTGTCCTACGCTGGACATGAGTTAGGCGGAGTGAGGACATCAGAATTCCTTTCACAAAGTTCCTCCTCTCCTGTCAAGATACAGTTCCACACTTTGCCTTAATATCACGTTATCAGCATCAGCGTAAATTCGTGATGGCCAGATTAGCTAATCTGTTAACCGTGAATCATAATATTAATTCTTCATCATTCAAGGTTGACATCTGTGACCAAAGTTTCAGAAGTTTTTTGTAGAATTTTGATCGTAAAATTCACGTTGCTGAAGACAGTTTTGCTGCATGATACAACCTGAACATGTGATGCATCACCGACCTCAACTCGAAAAATTGTTAGCAATTAGCATGTTCTCAATATTTTCGATGAGAATTTATAGTGGTAAACTACAGTTAATCATATTTTATGACCAAACAAAAAGTCTAGTGGAATCTCCTTTATTAACATAAAATGGTCATTGATAGGAATGTCAACAAAAAAGTCTTACTCGTTTATTTCGATATCAAACTGCGCTTCGCTCACGGCAGATTATGATTCGCTTCGCTACAAACAAAAACCTCTCCCTATCACATCGAAAAAAAACAAGAGTTTTTTCAAAACTCAAGATCTGTGTTTCTTGTGGCGAAGCGATCATCTTTATATTGAGTTAAGGTATGGCAGATTGTTTTATCTCTGCAGCCAATATGAAGCGCGTATGCAGTGCTGCAATTTTACGCGTCTGTCGCTCGCCTTTACTAAGCAAACACAGTGCGTTGTCACGGAGAGCATAAACCTTTCAGGGTATTGCCTTTCACTTTCAACCCAAGTTTATCACCGGCGATGAAAGTGAACATTTAAAGAAAGTGCATTGGGCCTGAAGCCTGAACGAGCTGAGGCCGACGGAGGTAAACTTTTTGAGCAAATGCTGTAGCACCTCAACCTATATTTACGATGCAAAAAAAACAAAATGTAACTAAATGATGCTGCATTTATGTTTCAAAAATATAAACACATTTTTTTCTATTCCCACTTATGTTAAATATATTAATGTGTCAAGTGATTTTGCCGTGATGTCTAAAATGAGCTACCAAAAGACCTTCCTTGTTAATGGTCATTGAGATTATTTTTTAGGAATACTTAAATTTCAAATTCAGTATTTAATTACTCTTTAATGCATCACATGTTTAATGTGATGTATTGTATGCATTTACTATTTATTTATGTATTTATTTACTGGGACTTCTTTTTAAAATTCTCAAAATAGAGAGAAATCACGGTGCGTTGAGCGTCATAATTTAGTTTGGCAACACTTTGCATAGCTTAAAAAATTTCGAAGTATTGGTCATTTCATCACTAGTTGTAATTATTTAACATCTATAACCGACACACAGAAGAGCTGCTACACAGACGCAGCTGTGAAGTGATGCACGCTACTACACATGTACACAGCGGCTTCATCACGCCTCAATAATGACGGCATTGTGGGAAATTTAGCGCTGCTCGACGTGCCGTGTAAATGCTGCAGTTCCTATTGCAAACGACCGCTTCCTGAAATGCATTCGCCTTGTTTCTACATTGTAAAGGAGAGTCAGACTCTATGGAATCCTGATGCTTTGTGAGATGCTTCGCTGTTGAGGCGTGTGTGTATTGTGTAGCTTCCTTGCTGGGGTGAATGGGGAGGATGTTCAAACGAAGCAGGAACAGTTCGGCTGACACTGATCATTTAATCAATACTCCTTTGAAAAATAAACTGAATATCATTAGCAGATCTGAAACCTACGCTAATTTAGAATAATGTCGAACCTCTATTCATATTCATGCTATTATTTGTATAATTATACCAAGGCACCGACAGCTGCGCTCCAAGAAAGCAACTATTGAGTTACGAATGACCAACTGAATTTTGAAATGATGATTTTATTGCATCCATCATAACTCAGAATGCTTTCAGAACAAAAGATGCTGGAATCCAACGATACTATTTTTAGGCTTAACTCCGTTAGGTTTTATGTGAGTCACCTTTTTTGGCTTGAATCATTGAACTGAAAACTAGTGAAGAGAAAATCAATATTCCGCGCATGAAAGCAGAACTTAACGCCTAAAGCATATTTCATTCATTGTTTTCTATGGAGTCGCAAAAGTTACTTTTTTTACCGTCATCTCTCAAAATTTCCAGAGCGTCATGTAGGCAGCTACGAGTTTCAGAGTTCAAAGTAAAATTTACGGCAGAAGCTCAAGACTTCAATGGAACCGAGATGAAAACAACAAGAGCTTCAGTTCAATATAAATTCATTAATTCTGCGCATAGTATTTTTTCTCACCTGGCCAAGTGATATGACATCAAAAAGCTGGAGAAGGAGGAAAGGAAGCACGGCCATCCAGTCTCGCGTATTGCTTAATTGGCAAATTTTACAGGCTCACAAAGACAGCGTCAAGAACCTGGCAGCAGCTCTTTTGTTTAATCAAACTTTTGCTGTGACTTCATGGTTGCTGCGAGCGTGTGAGTTGAACTCACTAGCCGATGACTGCATCAACTTCTCACCTGAGAAGAAGATGGTCATTTTTAGTGCTTCTATTACTGATTGTGCTGTATCTCATGCAACTAATGCTACTATTACGACTATTAATCTTATTTTAATTAATTAGTGGTTTTAGAGTTCCTTAAATTTTCCTGCTGTGCCTGACTCGGTTAGAGAATAAAAAGAATGGAAGTTGCTGTATCTTCTGCATGTTGGCAAATGGCACCTCATTACACAGAAGTTAAGGTCAAGGAGTTAGCTCCTCTTTTACATAAATTTTGCGCGTACCGAAACATTCTGCAATTTTAAAATGATTCAATTTGCCGACAAAGACAGAAAATGATGTACACAGTATAGGCTATGACTGAGGTACCTGACTTGAGAGAATACGTTGATTGGCATCCGCTTGTGTTTGTCCGCCGCTGGACTCCGGAATTCTCGCTTCTGTTTACAGTTTAGAAACACACGGTCAACTGCCGTGTCGAAGAGGATGATTGAGTTTAAAGAGCTTCTGAGCTATTTAGGGTTTACCATCAATGCAATAGGATAAAAATATTTATTTTGACACCCTTGTTCGTCAGTAAATGTGTGAGTGTCGACGTAAGCATGAATATGAAAACACGTACGTTAATTTGCTGCATATTTTTGAATGTCAGTGCTTCTGAAGCATAAGTGCAACTGTCTCTATGTAGGTCACAGGAAGTAAAAGAAGTAATCATTGATGATGTAAAAAAAGTCTTTCCATAACATTTGAATGACGGCAAAATATTGCATAATATAGTCTGCTCAGTTTCTAAGAAACACATTCAGCCCGAAGTTCCTCATCGGGTGCTAACGGTTGTTGACCTTTGAAGAAGTTCAAATTTTACTACGTAAGTCTTAACTAAAAGTTGAAGCTACATGTTCTTTTAAATAGCTTGTATAATCACTATAAATATTAGTTTCAGGTTCTGCTTATAGCCTAGTGAAATACTCTCATAACGTATCTTACTAAATAAAATAATTGCATTCAGATATTCGAGTGACGTTTATTAGATACTTTTCCTTGATGTTAGCAAAATTATGCAAATTTTAGCAGGTGTGTAGCTATTCAGTTTTGTCAAACTTGGGACTAGGATCCGTTAAAAACGACTGTGACCACACCATCACTCTAGCTGGTTTCATACGGCGGAAATGGGTACGACTAACTCCAGGCAAATCCCCTTCGTTAGGTGCATACAGACAATCATTCTGTGTGTTGGTTACTGACTCCACAAAAAAGATCTCGTACGAACAGATGAAGATATGGTCACCGGCGCGCTGGATTTTCGCCAACATTGTTTTACAGGGAGTCCTCGGGTTACGAACGAGTTCCATTCTTACGGACGCTCGTATGCCGGACGTTCAAAACTTAGGCCAATACGTCACGAAAGTAAGCACTTGCATACACAAATTTTACTAACTAATGACAAGAACATGTAAATTTATAAAATATAAACAAAATATGTTGTTCTGACTGGTAACCGGAGAGACCGGCTTATTCGGAAGAGCCTGCAGCTGGAGAGTGCGGACAGGCTGGAGAGACTGGAGCGCAGAGATGGCAACAAAAACTACAATCCAATATGGCGTACTGAGTGAGCATCTTCCTCATTTATGCGGTACGTTACCATGTATTCAGCCGCATGAGCAAAATAACTTGTACTACGCTCGGTTTGCATACTACGAACTTATCGCTGTAAAGTGGAACAGGAATTAATCGGTTTTATGGGCGCTCGTTCGTAACCGCGAGTTGCCGTATGTCGAAATGCCTGTACTCCTGTCATGTCGTTTCTGATTGGAAGTTGTTGAAAGTAGCTATCTGGATTGTTTTTTGTTTACACTAAACCTTAAGTCTTTTTGAAATATCCTGTGGATAGATGATCTTCAAATCCCGAGCTGTCTTTCTGCTTTCCTCATGGCCATACGAGGACTTCGTTTCACTCTGTTCCTGCCCGCTTGCACAACTCGTTTGTTGCGAATACACCGCTTTCGTCCAAAAATTCGCTCTCTGAAGGTTTAATCAGCATCTATATATCGCTTCCGTCCATTGAATACAATTTTACGACACACATCTAACTAATTTGTTATGTCGTAGTGGCTTATTCCTGCAGTTTTCGAGGCAACAAGTTTTACACGTTTTACCTTGCACATCATTTCGCTTGAACTGCTGTTTACAAACGAACAAAACAAAATGTGCGAGTGCTTAAGACAGTTGCAGAGTGCAGAGTGTAAATTTTAGCGTTTGCGTGGATCCTCGAAACATTAGGATTAATTATAATAGTAGTTAAATCTTTATGGCACGCTCGGTAAACCAGGCGGAAATACATTACCAAAGCTAAATATTTCTTTGAGAAAAGCACACCTAAAATACATAATTTCAGTATAGGTACATTCCTATCGGAAATAATCGTTCATTTGCAAGATAATAACTTAAGTAACATAATAAATAATATAAATCATCAATGAACATGTAAAGGAGAGCGCAAGGATGCTTTACCATTGATGTAATTAGTACATATGAGAAAAACCAAAGTTTTACCATCGATGAATCATATCTGCAACGTTGGTGAACCATCTACATTTGGGTTCTAAAATTAGGCCAATAAGTCACTTCCTTTAGCACACTGGTGCGCGCTTGCATGCCTGCCCGCACCGACGAATCTTGGTCGGCCAGTCGCTGTCAGCATCGCGCTACGGTTTTGACTTCATCTTCAAGTGCTTTAACTTGTTAGCAAGACAGTACGACACAGCTGAACGAGCATTATGAAGCGTTACTTACCCGTATATGATAGTTTTATTGTATACGACTGGTTTTCGCTTGTTTAAACAGGTTAAATAAATAAAATCATATCTAAAATTCCCAAAAGAAGAAAAGCGCCGTTTTACTATTATTTGTACTGTCGCAATAAAAAAGTTTACAAACGCTAGTCGCCTCAGTGAACAATAAATATTAATTCTCTGAATAAGTATAATATTTTTAAATTAAATTTAAAGCAAAAAATCAAATAGTTTGCTGCACGCAAGTTCAGCTAGTGATCACTTGTGTTAAATTCGAAACCGAGCGCGCTGCCACACAAGTATTTCTTTATCTATATTTTCACAGACGTTTATTTCATGAAGCGTAATTTTGATGACGGTTGAACGCATCACGTTGTCTGTTGAATATGGGCGGGTTAGTTTCAGTATATGTTAGTTTAAAAATGATGCTTAAAATCCTTATGAAAAATTATATATTACTTATTTAAACTCTATCCAGCTTTTTCCTTTGATGAATAAAAAAGTAGAAACATGTAACATATATTTCCAGAAATGGAAGCGATGTAAAATATAGCATTGCATACATATAAGAGGATGTGTGTAACCAATAATTAATGAAACTGACCTAAGAAATGCCTCTAGAGCCAAGTTGAATTTCCCGTGCAATGAATCTTAAGTCCGCATGTTTCACTCTCCAGATCATAGCAGGTCGTTACAACATGAACCACAAAGCAATCCTGATATAATTGTAAAAATTTCTCCTTAGCCATCCACACATTTTAGAACGACGAGCGACTGTAAGTCAATGGTACGTTGCAGGCGCTTTATACAGGATTGCAAAAAAAGAAAAAAGAAAGTTATGTTGCTGCACCCTGTAGATGAGCGGACCATTTGGCTTCGTAAACGCACGTGATTGTCCGTGAGTGTTAATAAACTCTTCATTTCGCTATCATAAAAAATTATCACTTTGTTGCCGCAACTATTTTTAACAAGCCTGAACGTTTTCCCTCGGGTGAATTAACTGTTCAGTAGTGGTTCTGATGGAAGACTTCATCCTAAATACAGAGGAAGTGTATGAAGCATGAGTAACGTAAATTTACATTAAGGTAAATTTATGCAGTGACTCTCGGCTGCCGTAAGCAGTTCACAAAAATTGTAAGATTAATTGTTCTGTTTGAACGATAATATTCAAATGGACATCCAACCCATTCTTTTGTGGATTTGGGTCTTGACTGCATTAACTATGGACCATCGCTAAGTTAGAAAAATTCTTGTTTGTGCACAAGTAAACGGTAGAATAATTTAACACAATAACGCAATACTCTTCAGAAGCGATCAGTCAGTCTTAATTCGATATCCGTACTGACGGTTACAAACAAAACTACTTCAAACATTTACAACTGCAAGACACCTTAACCTTAATATTCCAGATGTTGATACCGTTCATTGCTACAGCGGCTAGCAACACGTTCACGACTTTAAATGAAGAGTAACGCAGACTATGAAAGAAAACCTTTTAGAAATGTTTTTTACAAATTGATTGGGCTCAATGATCTATAATTTAGTTTATCCTATATAGACTGCCGTCATTCCTGAAGTTCAATGGAAAGAACTCATTTTAGCCCTATGTCCTACGTTATTTTCAAAAGTTGAGGACATTGCGTTATTATATGAGTGATAATTAACTTGACATTCCATTCCGTTACAAAATAACTTGAACCTCATAAGTTTAATAATACACTTGGTTATTACATGTGGGTTATCTTCCTAAGCCCAGGAAAAATATTCTTCAGAAATCGGCACTTACCTCAAGCAACGCAGCTTGGCGTAGATGCAGGAGAGACTTGGAGCTTTATAGCACAGTGATATTAAAAGCAGGACTTATGCTATTCAGCTGGACGTGGGTTTTCAGTTCTTTTTGGAAATAAATCTTAATCCTTTGCTTAAAATGTTAGACACCACTATGACTTTGGAATTGTCCGGTCATCAATTTTCTACACTTGCCGAGGTACCTCGCAATGCAGCCACGACAATGAATATTTCAGTAACTAAATGTAATGTTTTTCACCAACGAAGTATCTACCTTAGTTTTACTTGCTAAGCACGGCTCTCTTGAGTTGTTTTTTGAATAAGCTGTTAGATACAAACGTGTTTTTCAATCTTAATATTCACTTCAGTGTTATTTCTTCATGTTAAAAATTCTGAAAGTCGACGAATAGATTTTCATGAATCTCACCCATGCAGTTTTGGTCAATAGCTTTGTCTCTCCAAACGATCAATGTTACTGAACCCAACTCACATCCACTTATTCAAATCTAATTTTTCAATCATCAACTAGGACAAGGCAAAACAATCACTCAGCCTGGTTCGTTTTCCTTCAATTTTATATGTTATTTTGAACAGCAGTCATTCTGATATTCAAACGGTAGGCGAAGTGTAATTCGCATGCAAACACAAAAGCAAGAGACTATTGAGAAACTATACTTCACCTGCAAGCAACATACCGGCGAATACTTCTTTAGTCAGAGAGTAAATTACAATTCACTGTTGAAATACCGTAAAGGGTCTAATTAAACACACGTGAAGACATGACTAAAACCCTAGCAGCAATTTCGCGAGGTGTACAGTATTTCGTGTGCAGAAGACCCTCGCATTCAAATTTCACCATCAAGTTCAGGTTGAACTTATTTCAAAAATCCTTTTCATTGTTCTATCGCAAACCAGCATTATGTTGTATCCAAAGGATGGATAGGGCTGGCAAATGTATCTCAGCTTGAAGGCAGTTCCGCCTACCATTAAGTCACGACCGATATTTTTAAGCATAGGCCACCGAGAGACAGCCTATGGGCTGCAGCAAAAACGTGTTTCCCCTCACACGCTTCCAGATGCACTGACCTGGCGTCTGTGAGGGGAGCTGGAGTGTCACACAGGGACATGGAACATCGAGCTCAACGAGCTGAAGGTTAGGGTAGTTCTGAAAACCAAACCTCAACCAGCTGTGACGACCAGACTTCAGCCTGCTGTGACGACCAGACTTCAACCAGCTGTGACGACCAGACCTCAACCAGCTGTGACGACCAAACCTCAACCAGCTGTCAGGGCACATCTGTGACAACTCTGCCTCCCACAGCTGAGAGGGTAAACACATTAGTGGCATTCAAACATACGTGGAAAGGGGGGCTATGTTTGCCAGGCTATGTTGGCAGCTCTGGTGACTATGATCATGAAGGTAGCTTTAAAAAGAAGGATGTTATGCTTATGGAGAACCTACTTGCAAGACTTGAGGGCAGTTGTGTCGAGAAGCAGCGAGCCTGGCACTTGAGGGCCAGGGTAATTCTTCACTCGTTAGAGTCTTTCAGTGCTTACGGCAAAATGACGGCACTTCTGCAATTGCTGTTGTTAGTGACTGTGGCATAAATTGTGGAGAGAACTGATGCGAACAAACTAAAAGCTCCTCTTCTCTCAATGATCTTTCCAACAATTGGCTCTCCAGATCACGTGAGAAAATGCTAAGTTATACACACATACCTCGATTTAACGGACTAGGGTACCGGACTTGGCCCATTATTGGCTATTTTCTAACCAATCATTAATTATGAATTACTATCCTCCGAAACAAATGCACTGAAAAATTATAAAACAGTAGTAAATTTTATCCGTTGGTTTGGAATTCCTGTAGGGTCCGTTGAACCGAGGGTTGAGGGTACAATTCAACATGTTGAACCGAGGGTTGAGGGTACAATTCAACATGTTGAACCGAGGGTTGAGGGTACAATTCAACATGTTGAACCGAGGGTTGAGGGTACAATTCAACATCTTGAACCGAGGGTTGAGGGTACAATTCAACATGTTGAACCGAGGGTTGAGGGTACGATTCAACATCTTGAACCGAAAGTTGAGGGTACAATTCAAACTTCAATGCTATAAAACATCTGTTGCAAGGCAACCTTCATTTTTGCTTGCCGTCTTATGCAAACAAAACTAGCACTGAAAATTATTTCGTTCGTTTTGATACGAAGAATTATCTACGTTATTGTTAGACGAGTACCCTCATCGAACGGTAGGATGGAAATGAACTCATGAATGCAAAATGTAATAACGTGTATTTTAAATTTGAAATATAGAATCTATAGTACAAAGTAGAGTTTGGGATGAATTCAAACATATTTTACTCAAAGAACGCGTTTATGAGGATATCAACGATTCCGGAACTTCCATTTCATGTAGGCAGGGCCAACATCACACGTTTGTTGCATGGAAATTTTCAAGTGCATGAAACACGAAAGTTTTTATGGCTGGAAGCGTGTGAGGCTTAAACACAAGACTACAAACTTGTTTTGTTTAGGCAAGGAATTCGAGTTTGAATTGCAGGGGCAGCGAGTGATGTTCTTTTGATTATCTTACGTAGAAGAGCACACAAAGTTGACTTGTGTAGCAAGAACGGGTTTCTTGTGTTGAGAACACGAGCATTTCAGGAGACTTCCTCAGTTCTGCAGCCCGTCATATTCACTCTCGGAAACCGACAACGAAAATGACTTTTTTCCCTTTTCAAAGAAACAATAAAAGATAGTTGAAGTAAGCGTGTTTTTTACAATTATATTCAAATTACTACTGCAGAGCCAAATTAAGGTTTTGCTGATGCGTTTGTCACAATATTAAGTTTGAATTGAGATAACTCGTTGGGCGATAAATAATTAGCTCTTGAAGATGCTCGTGTATTTTCTTAATAAATGATGAGTAATTATTAATTATGGAGTAATAATAATTCATGGTCATTTATTAAACAATTCACTAGGGTATTCAGTATACCAATGATTGATACTATAATAACAATTAAAATATTTGAGCAATGATTCAAATAACTCTTGTAATAATGATTACATCATCGTTAATTTTCTCGTTAATTAATGAACACAAGTGCCATTAACGTAATTATCCTGATGATTATGAAAGTAGCTGTCAAAGTGGTCACTTATGAATAACAATAAAGAATTTATGGCTAACAATAATACATTCATAGATAACCATAAAAGCTTCTGGAAAACAATAAAGCACTTGTGAACAACGTGAATACAGTAATTTTTTATTGCAATGCGACTTCAAATAAAAATTAATGATAGCATTAATGCGTACAGCACGGTTCACGTCCTGTAATACAGCAATTAGTGAAGAAATAACTTAGTGAATAATCAGGCCTATTATCGCAGTAAAAACTGAGGCAAATATTAAAATGAATCTTGAAGTATATATTAAATTAAGTAAGAAACTAATTGTCGAAGCAATTACATTAAAAAATCAAGACACTCTTCTAGGGTTGACATTTGAATGAATTTACGAATAGTTTGGTTGAACTTAATTTAGATTTTCAGACAGATGTGCAATTTCATGTACGCTTTTTATATTAAATTTCCTGTTTACATTAAAATGGTCACTTTCATACACGTCACCATCACACACGTCACCATCACACACGTCATCACCACACACGTCACCATCACCCATGTCACCATCACCCATGTCATCACCACACCATCATAGCGTCACATCGAGCAAAATTTGACAAACACAACAAAAATATTCTAACATGATTGCATTAACTTAGTTTTTTTATTATATTCTGATCATCGGCGAGATCGTATTCCAGCGACTGGAACCTATTGAAGCAAAATTCTTTTCGTTTCGGCATAAGAAACAATTCTTCACTGCTGACCACGAGGATGAGACTGAATACAATGTTTGAAGCGACCAGTGTTATATTATAAATATCAGTCTAAACTACGAAGTAACTCGCTCTTATTTTTTTCGAGTTTTCTGCACAGTAGTCTGGACTTCGCTATTACGGGGAAACATGCGGAGCAGACCTGATATATAGGCAGACCTGATATAGAATGCCGGTATCCTGGTCCCCGTCGCACCAGCCGCTATTCCAAGCACCTCAACATTAAGAGTTCCATGTCCACGTCAGCGTTGCTGCAAAAACTTGGCTAATGACCCATTAATGAGGAAAATTTCTCCAATTGCGAAATCCATATGAAAAGTCTCCCAAGACGCTGAGGTGGCGAATAGAATGGTAGCTGCACAGTAACTTCATCGTCACTGCATCATCACTATTAGGTCAGTCTCAGACAACAGATGGACTATGGAATAAACGTTACATTGCTCATTCATGTACTCATTAGGCCGCTACATAATCGATCCATGGTTGTCATATGGTGGAGACTTGCAACATGGCTTGCATTTATCTTACATTTATTTACTCTTTGCAAATTGTTCTGTTGATCATTGTACGGCATCATATCGTCTGAGCGTGGTCACCACATGGTCGACGCATCGTCACCACACGGTTGTAGCACGGTCACCACACGGTTGTAGCACGGTCACCACACGGTCGCAGCATGGTCACCACATGGTCTTGGCACAGCCGCCGTACGGTCACTAATAACACTGTCCCACGTCGCTGTCCCGATGATTTACGACCATACGACCACATAGCTCTGTTCCAAGTAAAATAACGCTCTTCAAACATCCTCCCTTGATTCATTGTGCTAAAAACTTCCCTAATGACCTTGCAGGACGCTCACCAGCGACCTACATATACAATGGCACAAACAGCAATTTGAAAGCGAAAAAGTCTAAAATAAATCATTTATGTTAACTAGAAAACGTCTTTGTATGCTAGCTCTGCCAACAGTTGTTTGAAATGCATGGTATTACTTATAACAATTAGCGGGTAAAAATAAGACTAGAAGTACACTAAATACTTCTATAAGTTTAATAACCTGTGGATAATAATTATCTTTGCACTTGTGCAACGAGTGCAAAGAAATTTTTCTAGTTCTTCACAAAATTTAGTACAAAATACAATGCTATGATGGAGCAATTTGAATAATATATTTTCTTAGTTGAGAACAGTGTAATTGCCATCAAGAACAACAAATAACATCATACACTTGATAAACAGATACCTAAATGAGAGCATAAAACTATTGAATTCTAATAGTCCCAATTGGTCGATTTCCTGACAACCTTACCCGCAAAATCTACATTATTCATACATTTATCCTTCTTTTATGATACGTATGATATGAAAAATATTCCCTTTTCCATTGGTTCTCCTTTTCATCATGGAATTTTGATACGGAAACTTCTAGGTTGCTGAGCTACTCAAACTTAATTGTCCCATAGCGTCATACTGATGTCCTCTTATGCTAGGCTTTGTTTTGCCTCAAATAGCGGATGTTAAACTCAATAACCAAGCTGAAGCACAAATTTACCACAGGTAATTTTCAAAAGCCATCGTCTACTCTTCCTTCAATTGAGTTTCTTACTTCAGTAAATTATCAATAGGATTATTTTCCTTATCTGTTCAACTCATACTTCCCATCAGCTC
>VCRD01006672.1:14466-25502 GCA_006783055.1 Trinorchestia longiramus
TTGTGTGTGCCTGCCTCGCCGGTGAGTTGTGTTGTGTGTGCCTGCCTCGCCGGTGAGTTGTTTTGTGTGCCGCTGTAATTAATTCTCGCGAGTGGATAGAAAAAACGAGAAATAATATAGGAATTCTCATCTCTGATTCACGTGCATGTTGACCATCCGACTTCTTTTTCTTTGTCTTGCTCGTCAGTTCGGTAGAAACGCTAACTGCTATCACGACTGACATTCAAATTATGGAAAAAGACGCAACCTCTGGCTACAGCTGTAACCCGACTCCCGAGGTAACAGACCAAACTACACTAGTGTCCCTTAACCTCATACACAAAGATGTCCTTAAAACACCAGCTGAATCTGCAGGTGCTGATGACAGACTTGCCAGTAACCACCAGCAGTGCAGCTGCCAGTGTTAGGTGTGGTACAGCTGCCATTATTTAGGTGCCTGTGTTGCAGGTGTCAGTTGCAATGACCACTAGGTGTAGTACAGATGCACATATTTAGGTGCCAGTGTTGCAGGGTCAGTTACAATCAATGTTAGATATGGTACATCTGCCATTATTAAGGTGTTAGCGTTGCAGGTGTCAGTTGAAATTTTTGTATTGCTTTGACAATGATTATGAGGAGGCGTTGTCTCACAGGCCCCTGATCCAGTACGGACAAGATCTGGGTGGGGATAGCGAGGTCCTCCAGCTGGCATGGACCATCGTTAACGACTCGCTCAGGACGGACGTGTGTCTGCTGTATCCTCCCTACCAGATCGCCCTTGGTGCGTCAATTCCTGCGTGTACATTTATTTGCTTTAGGTCCTGCACACTCAGTGGTCTTGCACACTCAGTGGTCTTGCAGTACCGTTTAGTTTTATAGACTAGAAACACTAGTCTTGCAGTTGCTGTTTTGTTATAGACTAGAAACACTGGTCTCGCAGTTGCTGTTTAGTTTTATAGACTAGAAACACAGGTCTCGCAGTTGCTGTTTAGTTTTATAGACTAGAAACACTGGTTTCGCAGTTGCTGTTTAGTTTTTCAGACTAGAAACACTGGTCTCGCAGTTGCTGTTTAGTTTTATAGACTAGAAACACTGGTCTCGCAGTTGCTGTTTAGTTTTTCAGACTAGAAACACTGGTCTCGCAGTTGCTGTTTAGTTTTATAGACTAGAAACACTGGTTTCGCAGTTGCTGTTTAGTTTTATAGACTAGAAACACTGGTTTCGCAGTTGCTGTTCAGTTTTATAGACTAGAAACACTGGTTTCGCAGTTGGTGTTTAGTTTTCCAGACTAGAAACACTAGTCTTGCAGTTGCTGTTTAGTTTTCCAGACTAGAATCACTGGTCTCGCAGTTGCTGTTAACTTTTCTAGAATTTCCAAGTTTTTAAGCAAAAAAAAACTCGTTTAAAGTAATTGCACAATTTCTCGCAGTTGCTGTTCAGTTTTGAAGTTTGAACATGTGGTCATACCTGACACAACACACTGTGGTCCTCTATCCAACATGTTATGGGAGTGTTGTGTTCCTGCACTCTTATTTCCATCACTTTTAATTATAATATTTACTATGGAAGTTCCACTTAGTGCTGCTTGTCTGTTACTTATATTGGTATATTTTCTAACTAAGCGCCTTGTTGTAGTGTTGTTTTTATTACTGTTATTGTTATATTTTCTGAGAAACCTTGTTTTGCATTGTTTTTTCCATTGCATTTATTATATCCTCTGAGAAAGTTCCACTTTGAACTTTAATGCCTTCACTTGTATTGTTGCATGTTTTGAGACAGTTTCACTTTTCACTGCTAGATCCGTTAATTATATTGTCATATTTTCTTAGAAATTTCCACTTCGCACTTAACACCATTAGTTTTATTGCAACATCTTCTGAGTCTGTTCCACTTTACACTGCTTTTTCTATAACTTTTATTATAATGTTCTCTGATGAAATTTCTATGTGCACTGCTATTTCCGCGACGTCCCTGCTCCATGTACTCGTTGAAGATGAAGTTTGGTTGGTGTGCAGCTTGCCTGCAGCTGGCGTGTGTGGTGCACAACAGGGACTGCAAGCAATGGTTCGCTGAGCTCAACACTGACATGGACCACATCATGGGGGTCACCAGTCATCTGCTCAGCCTCTACGAGCTCTGGAAGAACTACGATGAAAAGAAGGAGATCCAAAGTCTTCTGCAGAAGATGCCTAAGCCGAACACCCAGCCTCCTAGATAAGCCCTCTCTTCATTAGGATAAATGGCGCCTCATGGTAGCAGGGTGCTACAGATTAGGGCGTGGTAGACCACCAGCTGCTAATACCATTGATGTATTGTGAGACTATTGTTTCAATTGTAAGAGAGTAGTAGGTCCACCTTTGGGATGCTTTAGAAGGAAGGACGGTGATAGTCAGTGACATTTAATGTTGCGTAAAGAATTTAAAACCGATTCAAGAATATTGAGTACTTGAAACAGTTAATAGAAGGCTTTGAAAATGTTAACGACGTTCACGTGGAGGAACTTAAGCCAAGTTTTAGCTTTTCTGTCAGTTAAATGGGCAAAAACTAGCGTCTTAGATTAAACGCCTAATAATATGGCTACACCTGATCCAAAAACAGAAAACACGTGGTTACTCCATGCCATTACATGAACATGTGGTTACTACATGAACATGTGGTTACTACATGAACATTTGGTCATTACATGAACATGTATTTACTACATGAGCATGTAGTTACTTTATGAACATGTGGTCTCTACATGTTACTCATTACGTACGATGACTCGCAGCCTTTATGTTTCTAATTTATTTTCTGTGACTCTTTATCTTGCCTTTTTGACCGTTGTCTTGCAGCTTTGGTCTTCTCAGGGTGAACTGTTCGACATGTTGATTTTGTGTGTCTAGAATCTCAACTGTTCCCAAATTTATTTCTTCTTCCATTTACTGGAAAAAACTATTCAGTACGACCAGTTATGAGGTAGACTATAATATTTGAGTCATCTGAGCGGTCGAGTTCCAATTCACAAGTCGGTGTAGTGACACTTCAATTATTCTTTTACTTTGGCTCGTTAAATATCACTACGCTGGAGTATCGATGTTGGTCGCATCCTACTCCTCTATCATACAGAATAAGATATCAATTGAATGAATCCATTAATGACCATTTCAACTATTGTGCAATTGGACACTATTCCTTCAATATTGCAATCCTATCTTTAGCGTTCCAGATGTGGACGACGATTTGCAGGTCAGGGAAAGCTCCAACTAAATGGGTCACTAACAGGGAAGGTTGTCATGATGTTTTCGTCTTGAAGGTTTTTTTTGAATGATCATAATTTAAAGAATCGAATAACTTTCGAATTTGCAGGATGCAAATTTCGATAAATTGTAATTTATTTTCCAACTGCACACGTATGTTATACCGCAAAGAAAGGATGCCTGTTTGAGAAGAGGTGTGTATTCACAGATCTTATTCCTATGAGGACAAGAATAACATCACAACTGTTACAGGTGCTGTATCACTGGTGTAGAACGTGTTTACTCTTTGCATGCAAGTGCTCGGTGTTCAGTTGTGCAGGTGTTTGTTGAAATGAAACAACGCCTTTGAGAGTGTATTATTCTGGATTAGTTGTTCGAATGGTGATTGTTGTGACAGTCTCATCGGTAAGTTGGAGGATGTGTTTTTTACCACGAGACACCTCGTGTTTGGTCAAACCTGATCACTTGTAACTGCTAGTCCAGAATGGCACGTGCGGGGCCTCGCGCTCATCAATTTTGGGACACCAGCTTGAGATTCCGCCTGACGCATGCTGTCTGCTTTGGAAACCTCTTGAACTGGCGTAACTTAACAGCATTAACGAACGTGAAATTTTTGGTTCGTTTCGGTTCTGTGGCCGTGGAGACCTGATGCACTGCTGTAGTCCAACAGAAACGCAGTTTGTTTTCCATGCTTGGGATTTAGTTTCGGCGTGTAAGATTCCATTTAATGTCGGGGGTTATGAGCGTTGTGTACCTTTGACTGTGTAATATTTGATGCTGAAAGAATACGAATCCAAATAACGGGGTGATGTTCGTGAAGAAGAAAGTGAAATTTTTGATCGAACCCGATTGTAGAATATTGCGTAAAATATATCAAACTATAATGTAACTTCATTTTTTGTCTGTGAGCTGCAATGGCTTGAAATTAATTGGTTCTTTTTCTTTAAAGTCCATTGGTTAGAGAAAATCTTTCACGACAGGTACATTTTTGAAGTTGAAGAACAATTTTCCTCCGCCCTTAGAGGGAGAATTGTTCTTCCTGAACTGAGTAAAGCTTCTCTCTCCCGGTTGGATGAACTTAAATTTATTTATCTTGCTTCTTTTTAGGAAATAAGATCGTGCTTTTAGGCTAAGCAGAAAGTCAATAAAAACTTGCCTTCTTCCTTTTTGTTGCTGTATTTTTTCCCCATTCGTGTGTCCTGCTGAACTTCTGAGTGGGAAATTCGCACTGTGCATTTTCAGGTTGAATGTTGCAAGCTGAATTGCTTACAATATCCATGAGAAATGCTAAGAGCCTTACGATTATGATTTCAATGAACTTGTGTGTGCAAGGCAAAATGTGAAGTCATAAATTTTATAGAGGATAAGTGAATCTTCCTTCGAATAGGTCCAAGTATCAGTGACCATCTCCGTAATATTTGAGAAAATTAGATAGACGCGTTAGTTATGGGTACGAATAAAACTGTTTTCCCGTGGTGCAAAGTGACCATTTTTTGATGATCATCGAAGTTTAAACCTGTTTTTAATACTCTAGGTCCAGGTATAAGGTAATGATTTCTCCTGCAGGTAAAAGTATGATCCTAAATCATGGTAACAAACAAAGCCCTAACCAGGTAGTATAAGAGGCTGTAGAGATGTGTTTGAATGCTCTAACTAGGTGGTATAAGAAGCTTCAGCAGGTGGTGTTTGAATGCCCTAAGCAGATGGTATAAGAAGCTTCAGCAGGTGGTGTTTGAGGCGCTATCAGTTGGTAGTCGATACAAAAAGAAGGTAAAATTCAAGGTTAGAAGCACGTGGAGACAGACTAGCTTATGGTATTTACAATAAGGGCGTGGTCGAGACAATGGCGGGGAGTAACCATCTCGCATTAGCAATTGATAGTCGAGGCTCTAACAAGTGCTAATCGCGGCAATAGCAGGTGCTAATCGAGGTAATAAGTTTAACGAAGGTAACAGCAAAGGGTTATGACAGGAACAGGCAGTAATTATGGCAAGGGCTAATCGAAGCAGTAGCAGGGCGTAATCATGGCGATGACAGGGGTAATCATGACAATTACAGCGGGTAATCAAGGTAATAACGGGGTAATCATGACAATAACAGGAGGTAATCATGGAAGAACAGGAGGTAATCATGGCAATAACAGATGTTAATCATGGCAATAACGGGGGCAATTAAGGTTATAGACTGATGGCTCTCAAACGCAACAAGATTCAGGAGATGTTTCCATTACACGTAATTTTTTTACTGACCTCGATTTTGCTGCATACATAACGTTCAGTTTTAGAAAATACTGTTTCTTTTCTCAAAATCCTGCTACACAACTACACAAGCGAAGAATTCTCCAATATAGTATCAACTTTGAAGTTTCTACACTCTCCTAAGTATATCATTCTTATATAAACTTCATATGAAATTAGGGTTCTTTGTTAGCGTATGGATTTGTCTTGAAGCATGTGCAGTGCAAGAGAAAGAATCTAAATTTTACACAAACTTCATCGGCAACACCTTCTTTATTATATAAAGTGAGGAAAAAGAATGGAAATTTATTCAATTCAGGTGCAATATACAGTGGTTTTTCAATTCTTGATGCTACCGTCTTAAGACCAGTGATCATGCTTCTAAACTAAACCCCATACGAGTTCTTCCCTTCCTGTTCGTTTGAGTTTCTCGTGCCCACAAAATATGTAGCGTTTGGATAGAAGCTTAGATCCTCTTCTGCCAGAAAAGTTGTGCATTCTATCGATTAAGATAACATGGAGGTTTTTTATCCGGCACTGGCGCTCGCGGGCTTGATTGAGCAAATAGTTGCAGTTTATTGTTGCTTCCGAGCCAGAAAAGCTCTCGTAAAACTCGAGCTGCATTCTTGCTCAGAAATTTGAGTTACTTGCAGTCTGTCTGATTTGAGATTTCGAATTACTTTTGGCAAAATATATATTATTTTGAAGCCTTTATTCCCTGAACTAGTTAAATAGTTTCAAATTCAAATACATGTCGTTAGTGAGAAAATAATTGCCTTTGTATTACTTTCATATGGCGTTGTAGTTCATGTAACATTCGATGTCATGTTTTATTTTAAATATCTTGTTTGCATAGAGCGGAAATAAAAAAATTGACTTTATAAGCCTTTCATTTTTGTTTGTTTCGTCTCTAAAGAAACTCATTTCCCGATATGGATTGAGAGAGAGTACGAAAACTGTTATTTACTATGTCAGTTTCACAAAATAAAGATTTTCTATTTATAATAGTTGAATACGTAGTTAAGCGTTTATTACAGTGAGGGGCAAAATAACGCAGCACGTTGATTAAATCGCCAGATTGCACATTCATAGACCACGTACAATGACGAAAATTGGACTATATATAAACAATAGTATAAAAAGGTTAATAATGCTTCTAAAACCCATAAATATTTAACAGATAAAATATAGAGGAACATGTATAATAAATATGTGAACAAAAGTTTACAACACATATCAAGATATACATGCATTAATACTTCGTTGCATAGCCCTTATTATTAATTATGGCTTCGAGACGTTTATAGTAGTTCACTACCAGCCTTTTACAAGTTTCGGGTGTAATCTTATTCCATTCTCCAATGCAAATTTCTCTGAGTTCAGTGATGTTATTGGGACCTCTCTTCTGAATCTTCAATTTCAATTCCCTCCACAAGTTTTCGACTGTATTCATGTCCGGGGAATGGCCACTTGGCCATTCTAAATGTTTATAATCTTCATCCTCAACCATTCATTAGTTTCTTTTGCGGTATGCTTTGAATTGTTATCTTGTTGGAATTTCCATCCACGTTTCAATTTTAACAAACAAGCTGAAGGTAGGAATTGCTTTTCCAGTATTTCATGATATTTCCTGCCATTCATGGTTCCTTCAATGATGCGAAGTTTACCTACCCCTGATGAGCTGAAACATCCCCACACCATGATTGAGCCGCCTCCAAACTTAACAGTGGGTATGGTGCACTTTGGTTTATACTCTTCGTTTTGTTGCCTCCAAACATGGTTTGTGCTGTTTCCCCCAAATAGTTCGATTTTGGTTTCATCTGACCACAGTACTAAGTTACAAAACGCCGCTGACTTGTTCAAATGGTCGTTGGCATACTTCAGCCTGGCCTTGACGGGACGTTTCTGGAAAAAAGGTGTCTTACAAGGGGTGCGGGAGCGAAGACCTTCATGGTGTAGCGCCCTACTGATCGTGTGTTTATTGGCTTCGATCCCAGATGCTTTGAGATCATCCTTCAATTCTTCATGAGTAGTTTGAGGCCTTTACACTACTGTTCGGACCAATTTTCGAGCAGCACCGTCGTTAATCTTCAGTGGACGGCCAGTTCGAGGTTTGCTGAGATTCGTATTCCGGCATTTCTACTTACGTATTATGGTTCTTACCGAGGCTATAGGAACCCGCAATTGTGCACTTATCTTCCAATATCCCAAACCTTCATTATGGAGCTCCACAATGCATTTGCGAAGATCTTGGCTGATGTCCTTATTCTTACCCATGTTTACGACCTTTCAGAACGAGAGCTGCTGTACCAGTGACACGTTATTGGAGATGAATGCTGACGAAAGTTCGGTTGCCAAATAGTAGAATGTATTAGAACATTCTGGAACAATCCTACAATAATTTTCATGTATAATATCGAGAAAAAAGTCGGGTATTGTAAACTTTTATTCACATATTTATTACACATGTTCCTATATATATTTTTCAATTAAATATTCGTGGGTTTTAAATATATTATTAATCTTTTTATACTATTGTTTATGTATAGTCCAATTTTCGTAATGGTATGTGGTCTATAAATATGCAATCTGGCGATTTAATCAACGTGTTGTATTATTTTGCCACCCACTGTATATCCATACCACAGAGAGTGTAAGTTGAAAGATGTGATTTTAAATAGAAATGGAAAATACGCATTGCTGAGGCCTGTGGGAAGCACATTTTTTCAGTCTAATCGGACCACCAGTTTTAAAGTTACGTGTTAAGTGACACGTTAAAGTATATCTTTTTACTTTAAATTATTAACTGAAAGTTGATTCATTGTTTTCACACTTTACTTAGCACAGAATTTTATTCTATTTCAGAGCATGCAATAAAAACAGAGTTCTCAAATAAAAAATTATTTTACACACAATTATTTAAATGATTCACCTCTGATAATGCATGAAGTGTATACTAAACATGACCTATATTTCTTATTTTTTGATTTAGAAATTGAATCATTTTTAGAACTAAAACAAACACGCGTGGTTGTGTCATGGCGCAATTTATCATTTCTAAAACGCTAATTTAATCTATTTTTGCAAATATTTGGCGGATTATTCAGTAATTTAGAAACTACTATACTTTTCAAGTAGATACATTCTAGTTTATTGAATAACGCTACAATTACTGCATACAGGTGCACCTACTGCATACAGCTGCACCTACGGCTTGCAGCTGCACCAACTGCATACAGCTGCACCTACAGCTTGCAGCTTCTCCACTCCATACAGATGCATCTTCTTCATGCAGCTGCACTAACTGCTTGCAGCTGCACTTACTGCAAGCAGCTGAATTTACTGCATGCAGCTGTACCTTCTATGTGCAGCTGCATTTTCTACGCCTTACTGTACTTTTTTCACGCAGTTGCACCAGCTGCTCACAGCTGCCGCTTCTCCCTCACTAACTCAATATACAGCTGCTCAGGAAACTCTACGAAAATCTGCGCTGTTTAGTAACAATTTCTTGACTTTTCCGGAAGAAAATTCAGCCACTTTCTTGAAGTTTTTCTCTACTTCAACCAACAAGTTTTTTGTTCCATTTTAGTAATAAACAATTGTTTACTATTACGTCTTTTGTTGGTGAGTATTTTTGGAGTTTTAATATTTTATTTATTTATTTTTCATGTTATTCCATGCTTTTCAACATAGGGATGCAGTCTTAAACAATTAGAATTTCTATAAATTCTGGATGTTTTGCTAACTTCCTCAGTAATAAAATTGGGCTTTCAGAATTCCTTATTTTCAAGCCATTTATATGTTTCAAATGTTTTCAAATCTCAAAACTTAGTCGAACAATTTTTTTGAATATACATGAGCTTTGTTGAAACAACTTGTTGTGCCTATCACCAGCTTGGTCGACTGGTGAGCGAGTCTGCTTGTGAACGGAAAGACCCGGGTTCGAATCCCGCTGCCGACATGGTTGATGCGGCTAGATATACGGCATGGGACTTGGGTAAATAACCGAATAATTATCGAAGCAATTATCCGACCCAAGTATGGGCCAGAAGGTTCGTTCCTATAGCCTCATTCTATTCTATTCTATTCTAACAAGTAAGTTAAATACTGGTACCAATATCCGTAGACTTTATTTTATATCACATGGTGATTTGTGCCACGAAGTATACGGGTATTTTGTACATAATTTAACTATCCCACAATTGTTACGCCATTCTAAATCATTTAATCAGTTCTTTCATACAAAAATAATATCTGCAGGCAGAACTTAAAAACATTTACCATCTACTAAAACATTCAAATGTACTTACCGTTCTTTCTCATAGGCAAACGTACGTTTCACATGTTTTCTACACCACATGTGCGCTGGTTCGACTGGATTACATAATTGGAAAACTTTTCAATCTTCTAAGTGTAGTAATTAGTTCTTTAGAGACTACATAGCTCCTGAAAACCCGTTTTTCAAGCAATACAGCGTCTTTGTTCGCACAGACAGTGCATGTGTATGACCATACGACACAAGCATAACCCAACAACAAGGACTATGACAGCAGAATAGCTGTCCATAATTATAATAGGTTGCAGTGATCATGAAGCAGAAAATTGTAAGTAACCTACAGTTAAATATTCAGGCAAAAAAATTATAAACGTTGTACGAGGCGTTGCGTGTCACAAGGGCGAAGATGCAGAAAACTAGTTTAGAGTATTCATCATACAAAGCACATAGGGCCATGCTATTTCAACAGGACGCTGCCCCTGAACGGCTAACAGTATCACTTAGCTGACGGGGCAAAAAATCAAGCTGTGCTGTGAAACTTCGGTAGCATAGAAAACGCATTTTCTAATCTGTGGAGTTTCCGCTTCTGTGCCGGAGTGTCGTATATGAATGGAAGCATTTCTTCTTCAATAACGTGCCTGCTGCACTTCAGTAAAATTTTTCGCCCTTCTTATATAAATTCTTAACCCCATTAGATTGTTCAAATTCATTACGAGCTAAATTTATCAGAAAATTTCAAATAATTTTACTGAAAGTTATATTCGGGTGTAAAAATTCAACGCAACCGTGTGTTTTACAGCTGAATATTGCTTACAGCAAATTCACCAACAATTTTTTGAAGATGTTAATGCTGTGTTCTGTCTTTAACTTATTGAAGCTCTTGTTATTTTCAGCTGGAAACTCTCCCTTCTTTACTGCCGTCAACATTTGCATCAGTGGGATGTTATCTCAATTTCTGCACACATAATTTAATTCGCAGTTGGCAACAGTTAGCAACTGATGCAATATTTAAGAGGCGCATGCGCTTCCATAGTCTGTCTAATCACGCTGGGTTTCGTAACTTCAAAAGCGTTTGCCACGCTTAACTTTATCGATTTAATCTCCAACTTTTTCCCTTACTTTTGGAAGTGGATTATGGACTTCTTTCCATGATTGCTCCAGCTATTCCTCCCCCATCCACCCTAATTCCTCCCCCATCCTCCTTCATTCCTCCCTCCATACTTCTTAATTCCTCCCCCATCCTTCTTAATTCCTGCCGCCATCCTTCTTAATTCCTCCCTAGATTCTTCTTAATTCTTCCCCCAT
>VCRD01006673.1:0-24780 GCA_006783055.1 Trinorchestia longiramus
AAGGATTTTATGATAAGGCATTTTTAAAAACCAATGCTGTTACATTTCTTATGTACCAACTTTATTGGAAATATACGTTTTTGTTTGTTTCTTGTTCAGTAATTTTAATGTATTTTTTAGTATGCGAACACGTTAATACTTCACTTACTACATGAGGAAGTTGAGATATAAATATATTTAGCAGGAAATAAATAATTATTTCTAGTTAAATTCATTATTAGAATCAATTAAAAACAATTGATTAGAATCAAAACACTGTAGGCTATCGTGCACAACATCAACACAAAGCAGGTAGCAATGAAGTGCTTAACGAATGTAAATGCCAAGTTTTTATGGCATCGACCTATTCCTCTTATAGATTACTCAGAGCATAAGGTAGAGGTCAGAAGAATCTGATTCAATTTGAATGTCTTAAATATACAAGATTGTAATTAGCGAAAGAGCAGAGAAGTCCAGAAATGCAAATCTTACTGCTGTGAATCACACATGAAACTCGAATGGCTTACATCTTTTAACTCTTTGAGGCACAAGATTTGAGGCCCACCATGCAGCAAAATTAATGTATCTAAATTGGTGGGTTGCTTCGTATCACACCCTGCCCTAAAGGGTTAAGGGATAAAAATTACATCATCTAAATCAAACTACTCATGTTTCTGTAATTTCAAGTGAGTATTCGAAGGCACCAAAGCTGCCACTCAGTTGAAGACGAAGTATAACTTTGCAAGAAAACAGAGAGACTTATGGCGGGTGTGGTCCTTTCTTTATAGGCTTTTTATTGGGTCGTATGAGAGTATATAGCGCATTGCGGCGACAGTGAGAGTAGCTTACTTCTCTTTTATGAATAATAATCCAAGATCTAATGTTTCTTACATAAAAATCATGACAGTTATTTTCTAAACAGCGATTGGGTCATAAGTTACATTTTCTCGTGTACACAACACACTGGAGTGTGAACAGAGAAAATTAATTAGGTTCTTCAGGCCGAACAAGGGTTATTTCTGACAGAAGGATGAGTTATCGTTTTTTATAACTCAACAGTCCTCTGCAAGTTTGCTTGTTATTACAGCGACCCATGAATATCTTCATTACAACAGTGAAATAAAATGGCATGTCGTACTTTGAACGAATTTCACTAGCTAATAATGATTACATTCAAGAAAAGAACAAGTATTCATAGGTCGCAATCTGGAAGAAAATAGGGAAAAAACTCTAATAAAAGAAAGTTAATAATGGGGAAAATGAATGGCAGTAATTCACTGGAATTTCATTTTCAAGTGATCATCAACACGCAAAAACCAACATGGCGTGTATGCATGTTTACAGAATTGACGTCATGAACATTCTGGTGAGGAAGCGGTTGAGAACTGAAATATTAAATTAACAAAACTTTTAGAGCAACAGGAGCTAAGATTTTTCTAATGTTGCTAGTAAATGGTAAAGTGAAGTACATCCACTTCAATTGCTCCTGCTATGTGTAGCTAAATGTGATTACAAACAGCATTTGAGACACGAAAGTTAGTGATGACGTTGCTACGCTGTTTAAAACTCTACCTGTTGTAGTGGGTGTTTTGCAGAGAGCTTCATGAGCTTTATGATGCAGTTTGTCCCACAGAAGAAAGTAGTTCCTTCCTTGAGGTAAGCTCAACAGGTGCATACATGCGAAAGAGTTTCATGTCACTTAATATAAAAACGGGGTGATATTTGTGTTGTAACTGTTGAAATTTATTCTATTCACACTATTTATTTGTTAGCAAATCTCATTGATAAGTTGGGACGCTGATTAGTGAAGGTGTGAGAGACTTAGGACAATAAATTCCAGCTAATTGGGGCCTAATTATACTCTATCACCTTGATGTGATATTGATGGCAGAAGCCAACATATTCTTAGTTTTCCTAAGGATATCAAGTAAATGCTTCGTTATAACTTGCTTTTAAAATAGCCTAGGAAGATGAATCATTCCGCAATGAAGTAATGAGGATGATCAGTTTAAACAGACACAAATCAATATCATAAATTCTATTGTAATTTAACGTTGTGCACACTGAATTCATGGCAGAAAACTTACAGATGTCACGCAGCTACATTCTTAATCTATTGCTTGCTGCTGCAGCAAAAGCAATGCATTCAATAATTCGTCTATGGGGTTATTCTCATTTCCTTTTGTTGGGGTTCATTCTTCTCTTCTTTACACAAATTTCATTCGATACTTCTATCCCATCAGGTGAAAATGTTTGAATTAAAGTCCCATGCATAATCTTTGAACTTCTTCAAGTGACATTTTTATTTTGATAAAAATGAAATTTAGGAAGCTTACTGTTTTTCTTATGAAATATTTTGTAACAAGCTCCGGTGGAGCTGCGAGCGCCGCTTACTAAGACTAGAAGTTAATTTTGCTTGAGCATCACAGAGCTCGGGGCCGATTAATCGAGACGTCACGCACTTCAAAGGATTTAATTATCTTAACCAAGGCAGCGTTCCTGATAAAGACGAAAGCAGGAGCAACCAAAACCACAAACGGAAATTCAAAGTGAAGCCTTTCATCACTTTGGAAACATAGAACTTCCATCCATTTAAATTTTCTGCAATATTGAACACTTCCTGACCGTGCTGTACAGCGTGTATTTCTGTTAATTACCTTACAAAATATAGTTCTTGACAGTGAAAATTATATGCACTTGGCAACAAGTTTAGGTTAGAATTTCAGGCTACAGTTACAGTACAGTACAGTACAGTACAGTACAGTACAGTACAGTACAGTACAGTACAGTACAGTACAGTACAGTACAGTACAGTAAAGTACAGTACAGTACAGTACAGTACAGTACAGTACAGTACAGTACAGTACAGTACAGTACAGTACAGTACAGTACAGTACAGTACAGTAAAGTACAGTACAGTAGAGTACAGTAGAGTAAAGTACAGTACAGTACAGTACAGTACAGTACAGTACAGTACAGTAAAGTACAGTACAGTTTAGGCTGTGGGATTTTTACTGATGGAAATTTGGAAGACAGGATGTAAAGCAGGTGCTCGTGCGTGGTGCAATTGCAATTCTGACTTCAGGTACTCTCAGCGGTGACGTGTTTGTTCCTGTGATAAATATTATTTTATATTATCCTATTATTCATTTGAAGGATAAATTGAATAATGCCTTGTAGTCAATAGTATTCGTAAGCGTCAGTTTATCGTTTTTTTATGTGTATGAGGATGGTATGCGCAGAAATTTCTGCTCGAATAAGAAATATTGCGCTAGAAAACAACAGACATGTATAACCATCGTGCGTTGAGAATCTTGACGTTGTAGCACGTCTTTGGAATTAAATTTACAACTATAGCTCTCCCAAAAAGAGATCTAGCACTGCACCAAAAATGAGAGAGAAGTTGAAGAAAAATAATGTGAGTAAATATAAAACACGACTGTCTAAAGATTTACACATGGTTACTTGAATGAAGATAGAGGGAGGATAGTTTTCATGACGCTGGTTTGACTTAAGACGTTACAGACATGGAAAGACGTACATGGAAGACGTTACAGATGCAGACCAACAAGTCTCTTATCAAATGCAACTCGATAACTTTTACACTCTGACTTTTTTGTTCATCGTTTAAAGTTATTTGTCACAAACTATGAGATTGTATGTAAAATCATCAAACTTTTGCAATTTATGACAGCAACAGTTCTTGAGAAAGATAAGAATGTATGATCAGAACATCCAACACATAGAAAATCCTTATCTTTGTTAAAGAGCAGCGCAACCAAGACTTCGAAGATGAAGACCAACAAAGCACATCAATTTGATGAGCAGATCCCGATCTTCAGTGCAGGGATTACGAGAAGTTCAGCATGAACTGGTGCTGACACAAGTGATGTGCTTCATGTTTTTTCTTGGATGCTAGATTGAGAGCAGGATTATGATCTTGGGAATCGATCTGTCAATTAACGGCGGGATTTAGCTTGCGCATATTTTTCCATCCTCCCTAAATTGTTATTGACCACGCAGCGACGTTCAGGCGCTTGCAATTTATTTGAAAGCGAGCAACACGACAGTTCTCTAAAATATCAGCAATTTCAATTACAGATATAAAGCAATTTTGGCTGCAGAGAAACTGTGCCAAGAGGCACTGATGGCACAACTTGGGCTTTCCAGACCAAATTTTTTTTCACCAAAAGCAATTAGTAATCAACATTGTTAAAAATAGTTGGTGAACAATTCAAAAGTTAGGAAGCTCATCGAGGCATTTCATTAATGGGATGCATAAATGGATGCATTTCAAAAGGAATAGTAAGTAAATGGGAGCATTTGAAAAAAAAAGAATAAATAAATGAGAGCATTTCAAAAGAAGGGATAGGTTAATAAGAACATTTCAAAGGAAGAAAAAGTAAATGAGAGGTTTTGAAACGGAGGTATAAATAAATGAGAACATTTAAAGAAGGAATAAATAAATGAGAACACTTCAAACAAAGGTGTAAATAAATCAGTGCATTTATATAGAAGTATACATGAATGAGAGCGTTTCAAAAGGAAGAATCAGTAAATGAGAGCATTTCAAAAGGAAGAATCAGTATAGAAGAGCATTTCAAGAAGAGGAATAAGTCAATAAGAGCATTTCAAGAGGTGGAATAAGTATATGAGAGCATTTCAAGAGGAGGAATACGTAAATAAGAGCATTTCCAGAGGAGGAATACGTAAATAAGAGCATTTCAAGAGGTGGAATAGTATATGAGAGCATTTCAAGAGGAGGAATACGTAAATAAGAGCATTTCAAGGGGAGGAATAAGTATATGAGAGCATTTCAAGAGGAGGAATACGTAAATAAGAGCATTTCAAGAGGTGGAATAAGTATATGAGAGCATTTCAGGAGGAGGAATACGTAAATAAGGGCATTTCATATATTAATCGCACTCAAGTATGTAAAGGGAAAATGACAAGAAAGCAGGCACGCAATATTAGAATTATTGATGCAAGTAATCCCAGCTTCCTATTTCCCCCCACTACGACAGTAAAAGACTTGGAAGACTGTAAGAAACTGGAGCAGCATAAAGTCTTATGAAGGCAAAATTGCTTGGAATACATTCTGCCTGGACCTCCAGTGGCACATGAGCTTTACTTTACACCTACTGAAGACTTTACTTGAGTCCTGTTCGCGATAGCTGCGACACCTGCTTCCTAATGCTGTTTACCTTTTCCTTCACGAATTTGAGGCAGCTCTGATAATTGTAATTTTTTTCACTTATTGTATTAGCTGATTAATGGGCCTCCATCGGAAATTATTGCTTGCCTGGCCTCCATCCGGAATTACTGCTTGCCTGGCCTCCATCAGGAATTACTGCTTGCCTGGCCTCCATCAGGAATTACTGCTTGCCTGGCCTCCATCAGGAATTACTGCTTGCCTGGCCTCCACATGAGCAGTGTCCTAGCATAGACGTGAAATTAACAATGCAGGAACTAGCGTGCCTTGGATGTCACAATGAGTGGAATGAACGGCACGCTTCATGTCCGCTACATTTTTTAGACGTAACGAGCGTAGAGAATCAATATATAATCCGGAATACAGAGGGTTAGAAATTGCACTTTATAACAGAACATTTGTGCGCTCACTGAGGGCTTGTTTTCTTACTTATTCACATAACTTTAGGACCATACAGGAACTCCGCAATCTGACACAAATGTGTCAGAGTTTCATAGCTGATATCATATCAGATCTAATTTCACTTAGAAAATGTCAAAAATGTTCTGAATTCAAAGCTAATCGTAGGCAGAAACGAAGGTAGCTTCTTTAAATAATTTCCACAGTCGTAACGAGATTTGTTCATGAAGGATTAAATGACCCACCGATTAAAATATATATGTTTGCCCACACCTTTTATAAAGCTATAATTGTGTAGAATCTAGTATTTATCCTGTTATGCTACTTTGATAGTGTAGATTCTACTATGTACTTTACACAACTGATGATGGAACTGGTCTTTGAAGAAGTTTCGCGTGAACATGTTTAATTTAGTACTCTACTTGGTGTAGAATTTAAGATCATGGCGAATGAGCTTCAACTCTGAAGAATGTTCAGTAATGCACGTTGGTGATAATAACCAGTGTTTCCATCATATGATGAACGACACGCGTACTGAAGTAGTACAGAAGCAAGGAGATCTTAGTAACATTGTCCCTGAAAGTTTAAAGAAAAACCAACAAGGGGAAAAAATGTCAAAAATGCGAGCAGGATCCTTAGTTTCTTTGAAAGAGGTTTCAAAAACAAGTCAGAGAACATGATCTTAGCGCTCTATAAAGCGTTAATGCCACCACATTTAGAATACACCGTGAAACTGTGGTCTACTCCATGAAAATATATTTCTAAAATGGAGGAAATTTAGCGTAATGCAACGAAAATGATTCCGGAACTCCGCAATCTCTCTTACAAAAAGTGTTTTCAGGAGCTTCAGCTCATCTTTTAAGAACAAAAAAGACTGCAAGGACAACTTATCGGGACCTATAGGTATTTCAACGGCTTTAACGTTACCCTAAAAGAGCTTTTCGACCGAGACGATAACGTGCGAACCAGGTATAAAAGCCAGAAACTAGTAATAAGAACCTTCACTACAACTCAAGCTTTCAATTTCTTTGCAGTTAAAATTGCTAGGAAGTAGACCCACCTGCTTGAAAATATAGTTTCTAATGGCACTGTGAAGACGTTCAAAACTTGCCTTGACACGCATCAAATGAGGAACTCCTCAGTTCTACGAGTTTAAAGTACAGATTCCATATCTATCTTCACTTCTGAGGTCTGTTTATGTTGGCGGTGCGTGTGCTTGACTAAAAAGCCTGTGAGTGATTATGGTGCGTGCTCGCGACTGGAATATTCGTGTGTGATTGAGGTGCATGTGCGTGATTGATGTCTTTACGTTAGACAGCATGGGACTTGAGTAGCAACCCTAGAAAGGACCAAACGGCTCGTTCCTGTTGTCATGTTCTATTCTATTTTGTTAGTATATTATTTCCATATCAATTTCCAGTGAATGCAAAGGATACGTTAGATGTAAACTTTATTGAGTTCACATACATCACAGGTGCTCCTCAGTGAACAAATGGAGACAAACTGAACACAGTTTTATGTGTCTCAGCTTACACAGTTGAACTGACAGAACAAACGTCAACTCTCAATTTTTGTGCCTGCACCAACTCCCAGTAATGTTGTCCCACACAAATGCTCGTCCTAGTCAGCAGCTCACATATTTAGCTCCTGATGCAAGAAAGATGCAGACAGTAAAACCAACTGTCTGCTTATATCGTGCAGTATTACAATTCAAATTAGATTAAACTAAGGGCCCCAGTCTCGTTTTGTGGTTTCCGTCGCAGACGTGTCATGCAGTTGACTTGTCAGGGGTGCATGGCATGGGATTTGGGTCACTTGAGGGCTCATCAGGACAAGGAATGGAAAACTCTTTCAAGGTAGTGACAGACGAGCAGCTCAAGGGATTATTTTATACCAGCGCAGAGGAATGAGAAAAATGAGATGGGAGGAAGCAATGAGAGGAATATTTAAGTCTGTGAAGTGTTATTTTTTAATGCACCGTCTTCACAAAGTTTTTTATTTTTATAGTGAGCGGGCATTTATCCCTCATGTTGTGATATAGAACTGTTGGGTGACTTTTTACATGTATAAAAAGAAATAACTAAAATACTTGGATATACTTGCTAGGCTAAAACATTCAATGAATTATAACATAGTTTAATTGATACATACAAGATATTACATGTTCGCTTTTAGACAGATTTAACTCTCCATACATAAAAAACTTAAAGGACACGAAATTCATTTGATAACCAAAATTCTCGAAGGATATCAAAAACACCAGAAACTAAGCATGCTTTATTTTAATAGTTACGGAAAAATGCAAAACTTGGAACGGATTGCTGTGTTGAGGTGGGTCAAACTGAATATCTAATTGATCGCACGCACGAGGTGCAGCCTGAAACAATTGGGTTGCAATATTGAAATCCACACTCTGTTGCAATACGACGAGCAAATTCCTTGCGGCTGGAATAACTAGGCACGGCCCTAATATTATCGAAATTCAGTGCTGAACTTATTTCGCCATTTAAACGCGACATTTATCCAATCGCGCGGCTACATTTAACGCAGGTAGATAGCAACACTCCGAGACAGCACATCAACATTTAATAATTCTAGATACGAGAACACATTCTGAATATTGGGAATCCCACCAACACTTCGATTAACACGGGAATAACAGAGTTGTTGATGACTGCTTTGATGCACTACCCACGGAATAGTTCATGTTACCAGCTCTCACTCACTGGTTCTAGTGCTGGAATTGCCTGAGTACCGTACCAATGAGGCACAACTGCGTGCTGCACAGGATAATTGTATAGGAATAGCCATCGACAGCTTGATTTAGATCACGTGCCAGGTCTTCACTGGCTTCCGTCTCTCTGAAAATGCCCGAATGCTGTCAATGGTGACGAAATTATGGTTCTGATTTAGTGCGCATCGATCTGACCCAATTTCCCACCTTAGACAATAAATTAACGTAACATAAATAACCGGAACAAGAGGAAGCTCTTTCCACACTCAACACATACAATTTATAATTTTATTAATCTGCTTTTTAGATTTTGACTTACAGGATGTTTGGTAACAACATTAATGCACATAAATACTGCCCGATGCAACACATCACACGCATGAAATACTGCACAACTTTCAACAATATGTAATCCAATATGCTGCTCGAACAATGCTTCCAGTAATGAATTTAACTGTGAATTTACTGTCTACAATCCTGTGAACAATGACACAAATGATGTGTTAAAAGTGTGCTTCTATTAATATCGATACAGTTTTCCCCTCAAGTAATTAGACAATTATAGATTAATGACACATCAGCAAATTAATTAGTTATTATAATAATATTAAGTAAATTAATAACATTTTTTTGGCTATTGAACTCCAAAAATAATTTTATTACATGTCTAAGCTGCACTTCAAACGTTTAAATCCATATGAATAAATCCTTACTTAAAATGGTGAAATGTTTTGATAACATGAAATATCATTTCCCTTCTTCATCCTAGGGATTATTTTTTCAGCCTTCATTGTTACATCAGACAAATATAAATGAAGTTTTCCTGTTGTTTGCGTCGGCCTGAATCACCCAGACCGTCTTCTCGAGCTCTGGACTACGCATCATGCTCTTTTATTGACTCAAATCTCCCATTTTAACTTCCCTTCCTTCAGTTAGCTGAGACTCCACTCAGCCACGCATGAGGAAGCGTAATTTCATTTTATCTGTTACATGTAGACAATCCCTCCTCGGTGCAGGCACTTTCTATTCCTCTTCAGTACGTTCTGGTTTGAAAAGAGATTTTCCCTAATATTTTTTCAGCCCACTCTTAGTTTGTGTGTTTTTAATGGCACACTTAATTTCTACGCTTATATTTTTCTATGAGCTCAGGATTTTGTCTAAAATGTCTACAATTTTCTTCGCCAAACAGTTTTACACAATGATTTCCCGACCTTTTCCCGCCCTTGCATACACTTTGTTTGCGCATAAACAACACTTACTTGTGGTCAACTCAGTTCCAACACTGACACCTGCTTGACAGTGTGTTACTTTCACACAGTTATGATCGCTATTCAATATTATCATATTCAAAAGTCTAAATTTTCTTGGACTCTTTGCATGCAAAACGCATAGTTGATTTTTGTAACCATGAGATTTTGTCGTAATAAATATTTGTCTCTATTTGCATACTACACATGAGTACAATGCTATCGATAACGTCGCCCAGTAGAAGCTGGTCGTACCAATGAGTATGAATGCGACAGGTTGCATTTTGAGAAAGTAGTTAAACCATTGGAAATTTCAAAAAAGACTTGACTAGTTTTACATGAATCATCAAAAATCAGAACCACATTTTCTTACATTAACTCAGAGCAGTAGTTAATCGTAAAAACTGAACATAGCAGAATCAAAAATGTTGCTTTTGATCAATGATCACTTCAAAAAAAGAATCCATGTAGGAGCAAACATTAATATTGCATAACATCGGTAAATGAATGCTTCAAGTATTTAGATTCATTGATATAAATTACCACGGTAATTTTTAACACCATCGTACCTCTGAATCACTTTGTTTCTCTATTGACGAGGATTTCAATCAGATGGTTCGAAAGCCTGGACCGAATTTATTCGAAACGATAAGGGGCATCCTTATAAACTACCAACCATTCGCTTTCATTCGTCAACGTCGGGAAACAAGATACAAAGTCAGGCGTATTCCGTTATCTAGCAGTACGGGTATTTGTGATCTCAGGGAAACGCAATCGATTTGGTTGCCTTTGTTTCTGAAGCCATAGGGAATTGCGCACTCTTCTTACCGAGATGAATGGAGTCTTTCGGTGTGAGTGCCTCACTTGTCTGTTCCTTTGCGAACTGAAGCCATAGATTGTACTTCTAATGTGGCTGAAACTTTGATCGTATCTCACAAATAAATTGGTTCTGGATCTACCTTTCGTTAGCAAATAAGCCATTAAGAAATATTTCTGCGTTACTCATGGAAGTTTACAGCTTTATTGTGTGATTTTAATCATGTATTGCAGTTGGTTCTTAATTATAACACTTCCCAAGTGTTTGATACCTTTGCAGTGTACACCCACGAAAATATATTTTAAAAAATAAATTACTACATCAAAGGAATTGAGTCTTACGCAGATTCTAGAAAAATAATTTTAGGCAGAATGTATAAGAATGGATGTTTAAGACTCATAAGCAAAAACGTAACCAAAAATGTCAAAGACGCTTTGCGTTGAACCTGGATCACATCAGGAATGCATAATAATTATTAATATTAACGATTGTTTTAAATTCACTTAAGAATTCAACAGCTTGCAGAACACCTGTCTCTGTTAGAGAAACACTGGCACGTATGCAGGTCGCGCAATGATATTCACAAAAATCCAAGTACCAAAATTAAGAATAACATAAGTTAATCTTGAGGTGATAAAACAGTCAATGTGATGTTTACAGGTTTATCTCAAAGTGCTTGGCTTTGTGAGTTTCTATTCAACACTCGAGTTCATCGTGTCGTCGTCATATCACCAGCTTGGTCGATTGGTATCACCAGCTTGGTCGATTGGTATCCCCAGCTTGGTCGATTGGTATCACCAGCTTGGTCGATTGGTATCACCAGCTTGGTCGATTGGTATCCCCAGCTTGGTCGATTGGTATCCCCAGCTTGGTCGACTGGTGAGCGAATCTGCTTGCGAGCGGAAAGACTCGGGTTCGAATCCCGTTGCCGACATGGTTGACGCGGCTAGAAATACGGCATGGGACTTGGGTAAAACAACTGAATAATTATCGAAGTAATTATCCGACCCAAGAATGGGCCAGAAGGTTCGTTCCAATAGCTTCATTCTATTCTATAATCCTGGATCAGGTACCACAATTAGCTTGAAATTCATTCCTTCCTAACATTCATCTCAAGTAACGCTTTCACCAGCAGTAATGACTAATTAATGAAGGCAATAATGGCATATCAAGGAGCCAAGGGGAGTTTGAGTATTGGCACGACCGTTCAAGCATTGATGTTCAGTCTAACCCCTAGGTCTTCATCCACCAATCAGAATTAACAAAACAATTCTTGACGGCGCTTCATTGAATAAATGTGTTATGTCAACGGAAACCAAATAATAAGATATACGAATGAGATCGGGAAAATAAATAAATAAATTGAAATATAAATAAGTCCTGAAGCCAAATACTTTGTGGACAAATAATTATGTGTTAGAGTCTTTGTTTGGAATTGTTATTTGGTGGAACACAAGCTCACCTCATTGTCCGGCTCTTCAGCAATTAATTTTTGAAGCACTTAAGAGCAGGTCACAAGAACCCAATAACATTGAGCGCAGTTGCCCGCTATTTTGCTGCCGTTAATACACCTCTTTGGTCCAAGTTTTTCCCATAAACATTCCTGTGGAGAGCGTTTTTTGAAAGCTCAATGGCCTTTTTTACACTACTTCGCGTCGCTAGCGTTGAATGCTTAACGCTGTATGTGAGAAACTTGAGAAATGTAAAGTTTGTGGTCCTTAACTTGAGGCTTGCAATTGCCAAAGTTTAGCTCTGGTGCTTATATTACCAAAAGAATCGAAAATCATTTTCTTGTCAGCAAGCTAAAGGCAGTTCTTAGTTCCGAATATATCAAAGAAACCATTGAGGCTAGAAAATATTTTAAATTGAAGTCAGAAATAGGGATTTCATGTTTTAATTTAACTCGAGCTGAACGGGAAATTTAATCTCAACAATTCCCGTAAGTTATTATTCGTTTTAAAAGTTCTCACCTTGTTTGCGTGTCAGGCAGTTAAGCTCTCACGCACACCCCACAACTTGGTCCACCAATGACAGCGCGTAACCCTCTGGCCTACGACAACGCTCATTGCTGACCATCTCATGACGTCTTTCCGAGGCCCACGACTGAGAATCCATACGAGGTTAAAATTAATTAAAAACTTTGGCAATTTTCCTTTATGGTTTCCTGACATTCCTTTCTCCCTTCACCAAAAAGACGCATGCTCCGCCATGTTATCTCAGAAGTTGTTTATAATTTGCGTTAGAAATAGATGCTTTAGAAAATGTGAAACGTCGCCTTGGCTTAAGTCAGCGCTGCTTTTGAGCAAACTTTCATTTATATATTTTTTATTGGTAGACATGCTTAACGTTAACACAACAACGACACAAATCTCATAGCAATGTTAAACGAGGGGAACATACCTAACAAACGCCCAAACGAACAAACAAAAAACAATGCTTAGTCCGGTAATCAGAACAGATAATAAGGAACGTCTTTACATGGATTTAAAGAGTACGTTGATCAGCTGTTCAAAAAACGCAGCAATGACATAGATTCTCTCGTTTAATGTTAGTGAATAATAAACAATAAATGCTTTTGATGCTGATAATGATCAAGCATTGGCAGTTGGGAGATGCCTCATCACTCTTTAAGGACACTGTCAATAAGAGGCCTCGCAATATTAGTTACAACTTCCGTGTTACGCACAATATATATATATATATATATATATATATATATATATATATATATATATATATTAATTATTAAGTAATTAACGCTTCATACGTACTTAAAGTTAATTTCTCTAATTAATTCTTAAATGAAATTAATCATACTAAAAAATTTTCTCGCAATTTGTCGAGAAGAAATTAACTTTAAGTATGTATGAAGCATCAATTTTGTAGTCATCACCTGCAACCTTCATTAACTTAGTCCCAAATTAATTAAGCTGCGTTCTTTTGTGTTCGATATTGAGTTAATCATGTCTGCACGTGACGTACTGCACGTGACGTACTGCACGTGACGTACTGCACGTGACGTGCAAGACTACCAACAATATTCAGACGAGGGAGGGTCAAGGAACACTGAACATAAGGAACACAGAACATAAGGAACACAGAACATAAGGAACACAGAACATAAGGAACACAGAACATAAGGAACACAGAACATAAGGAACACAGAACATAAGGAACACAGAACATAAGGAACACAGAACATAAGGAACACAGAACATAAGGAACACAATGGATCACTCAGGGAATGTTGCAGGAAGCTCCTCTACATTGCAGTCAGGGGAAATGGAATTTTACATTTTATGCTGAAAACATTTTCAGAACATAAATGCAACATGAAAAGGACTTTTAAATACGAAATTTTACTAACAGGAAGTATATTTGTTTCTCTCAATTGATCATACGAATTTTTTGATATATTTATTTTCTGATTCCTGCATTCGGGCTTTTTGTTTACTGTTCTTCTTGTTATTCTAGTTTTGCTTAAACTCATTTGTTCCCTTTGTATTTTCCAATATTACTGTTCATCAAACACTGGAAAGTGCTTCCATTCTTAAATTTTCTTTCTTTCCCTTCCTCCCCTAACTACATTCTCGTGGGTTTGTGAAAAGCTTGTGCAAAATGTTCATAATTAAGCTGACATAAGTAACTGATGATAAATTGGTGAATAATTGCCAGGTATAACAGATAAGAAACTGATGAAAAACTGTCAAGAAACTATTGAAGAATCATCTTCGTTTCGTAAAAGACAAGTTACTTCTGCAAATATTTAAAAATGAAAAAATATTGAAAAGCTTAAAAACTCTTTCCCTGTATTGTCTACTCCAAAAGTGAGGAATACTCGAAGAACTTATTCAACTCCATAACGTCAACTACGAATGTCGCCTTCAATAGCTTGAACTCATCTCCTCTGAACACTAAAGGCTGCGATGACGAGGCTTACAAATGCCTCAAGCGCTTCAACGACTTCACCCCTTGGGGCTTTTTGACAGAGACGATAATAACGACCAAAAGCTAATATTAAAAACATCCAGACACTCCTGGCTCTAAATTTCTTGCCAGTCTAAAGTGTCAAAATCTGAAACTCGCTACACAAAAACGTCATTTAAACAGGCACGGTGAACACATTCAAAAATTGTCAATCTCCCAGTATTCTGAAGTACGTATTGTAATGCTGATAAGAACTCAAAACCGAAAAATAAAGAACAATGAATCTGCACGAGTAATTAACCCACGTACATGTACTTCAACATCTATCTTTGTCTATGAACTAATTGTAACTTTTGTAGTGCCTCATTTGAAAACAGCACCAACATAATACGAAAGAAGAAGTTTTATTTCAATACCTGACACTGAAAAAGACTGCCAATCCATGTGATCCTTCACTGAACGGCTGCTATATATTAAAGCGAACGTACCTGTGCCTGTGAGTGAAAACTGGTAACTTTGATCGTGAGGTCACTCTCCTTTCCTTACCCTCCTACCTAACCTCTGTCTTACTCTGGTGCCTGTGCGTGATTCATACCTGAAGACATGTAGCTTATGTAGCAATCAAGCATGGGCCGCTAGACTCATTCTTGTAGCTATATTGTATTCTAGTTATTCCTGCATTGCACTTTCATGATTTAACGGGGGTGATTACCTCAGTGGTTTGAGTTGTTTTCTGTCCTAAAATGCAGTATTTACATATATATATATATACATATATATATATATATACATATATGTATATATATATATTAAATGATATGTATATATATGTATATATAGGTTAAATGATATATATATATATATATATATATATATATATATAATATAATATACATATCATTTAACAAAAGATTGTCATTTTCCTTACCTATAAAAGCTGAATTATGACCTTCATCTCAGAAAGTTATATCACCTTTTAATAGTCATTATCAAAGTTTTACAACTCGACGTTCCTTTTTTTTCAAAAAACTTCATTCATTAACTCAAAAGAGTATGAACTAGATGAGCTATTTCTTTCACTTATGAAAATTTTCCTTGTTTTTATACATGAAAGAAGCATCGACCTTACCTGTCAAAACAGTTTTTCAGCTAAAAAAGTTATTGTCTCACCTAGAAAACGTATTTCGAAGCCCAAATTTTTGTTTCACTGCATTCGACACATAGGAAATAAGTAGAGAACCAACATGAGTACATTAATATTAGTCCAACAAGCACCTACTACGCTATGACAACGACTAACAGTCTTGGCTGAGCATGCACAAGTTTCAGGGAAATATTCCTAAGCCACACGAGCTTGGAGCTTGTAACCACTTAGCTGGGACTGAAGACGAACAATGAGCAGGAAATAAATATTACCCACAACACTACTTCCATAGAAGAGAGAATGAATTTTCACGGAGAAACGAACATTGAGCGGAGAAAAATAGCCACTTAAAGCAAGCATCTTGAAGGCGAGCTCTTATTACGCCCATTTAAAATGAGTACTGGGATAAGACCTGTGGATCTCCATAAAGACTTGCAAAGCGATATTATGACTGTTCTGGAGACGGCTAACGTTCGACTGAGGAATTCACGGCTTTTATGGCCAATTTTCGGAGAATTGCCGTGGCTGTAGTTCTATTCAGTGCAGCACTGGGAATGTTTTTATAGTTGAACATCGTCGAGCTGGTGCACTGGATACACGGACCTGGTTGCATCGCTCGCTCCTTCTAACTGGATCTTGTGATGCTGCTTGTTTCCAAGTACGTATGTGCAAACTAATTTGTATCGTTTTCATCTACTTAGGTTTCATTGCTCTACTAATGTGTATTGCATAAAATATGATCTATCAAATGATGTGCTCCGAGTTGCTGCCAAACTGATTGTTCATGCAAGACATCAGAAAACTGTTATTTCACATTGTCGAATTATACGTAATATAATTATGCAAACATAATTAATGAAGCGGGATTGTTCTTTTCTCAGCTACAATTCCACGAAAAGGTTCTGCAACAGTTTTTAAGTCTACATGTAAGTAAATTAAACTTCATAAAACATTATTTCTATAACTTTTGATTAATAACATCCATAGTTCGCATTTAAAAGGGATAAGTTGGGTTACCCTGACACGATTATTGGGGTTGTCGTCCACACGAAAAGATACACTCAGAACAAAACAGACTCGGTAATTGTGGCGCTCGTGTTAGTGTTGACGGCAACGACATGATAGTCATTCCTGCAGAGGAGGAAACAGAATAGTTGCATCTGCTTAACTCTAACTCACAGAGACCCTTACAACCAGTGCTGCTCAACCTACCGTAGATGTACATTATCTGTGGACATTCCTGAGGGACATCACGTCTCTTAGTGACGTTTCCTGCTCAGGACGGACGTTATTGGCATGCCCTCATTAAAGAAAACTCAGGAGTTACTCGTAACTCATTTGAACAAAATTCTCCTCTTGAGAGAAGTGCTCTAGATGCCTTGAAAACAAGCCAATTGAATCAAATCTCATAAGGGTTTTGATCTTATGATGGATCAAAATACACCATTGATAATCATTTCAGAAATGGATACATCACTGTAGGTTCGAAAAGTGCTGGCACTGCTTCCATGGGATTAACACACGTCAGTTTCTGAGATGCCTATGTTGCTCTAGCTCGCTTGTGTTGTGTTTCATTGAGCGTCTACGTCACCTACGCCAGTAAATCAGGCTCATCCAAGGAGCCATAGTGACAGCAGCATTAAAAAATGCGTGGCTTGTGCAGTGTTGAGTGGTTCCACGCTCACCAGCTTGCACCACAGCACGCACTCTAAGGCAGCATAGCAAGCACACTAAGGCAGCATAGCAAGTACACTAAGGCAGCATAGCAAGCACACTAAGGCAGCATAGCAAGCACACTAAGGCAGCATAGCAAGCACACTAAGGCAGCATTGCAAGCACACTAAGACCTTGTGAAAAATGGAACATTTGCTTTTCTATCTCCGAGAAAATATTATGTAATCCTCTCATGAGCTTCTAAACTAAAATACCCCTATCAAGTGAAGACAACTAAAATTTAACATTACACGTGTTGTTACGACGATTTCGTTTAGCACATTCTTTCTAAAAAGACCCTTAAAATGTGCACTTTATTTTCGATTATGGTTTTTCAAGACATAGACACATGTTAAAATTTTGCCCACGAGTGTACATAGAAGTACAATGTTACAATAAACACCATCTTTGTGCACTAAGCAAAAATTGTGCAAATCCTATTCAATGTTTCCATTTTTTGAAATCCTTCCCGGATAGCAATCTTCATTTTTAATACCATGGCAATAATGAAATTAACGTCAACGCACTCATATTGAGCTACACCATCATTCTTACATAGGATTACAAAGAACGTCTTCATTTGATCTACAGAAAAATACAACCTGCCATTTTGTGTAACCTTCCAGCCGGAAATTAAAGAAAACCTCCGAGAATTCGGCATCATCTCAGGCTGCAAACAAATTTCCGAAGCAATACCCAAAAATTGTTTCGAGTTATGCATCAGAAATCTCACTGATCTAAGCTCAGAATGATAGGAATTTAGGTTTGGATGGCTGTTGTGGCTCGCATAGAATGCAGATTGCATCTCATTTGAAGGCGATGTGCAGGATACGCTATGCATGTTATTAAGACGACTTTAACTTCGCTGTGGTGATGGCCGTGTGTGGTGTGTGTGTGTGTGTGTGCGTGTGTGTGTGTGTGTGTGTGTGTGTGTGTGTGTGTGTGCGTGTGTGTGTGTGTGTGTGTAGGTCTAGCGCTGTTCCGTGTAAACCTCAGCAATACAGAAGTTAAAGAGTCAGCTACTCTGAGGTGTGATTGAGTGAGCATGAAAATACCATCATTATGAATGCTCTTCTTACAATCAACTCTACATAATTAAAACCACATATATACGTAAATATAACAATTAGTTGTATTCGTGTTTGGCGTCACACACTGCGGAAAAATAGGAAACAAGTAGTATTTTTATAATTTAGTATCCTAAAAACAATCAGTTTACGGATATATGGTAATTGAAAATAATTTTTCATTTGTTACAGGTTTTATATTTTTAGTGCATGTTTACTAAACATTGCATTAAGGGTATCTAAAAATACAGGATTTTTTCTGTTATTAGATTTCTGACCTCTCAATAAGGAAACTCTTTTAATTACATTATTCCACAATGATTACATAATTGACACAATTAAAAAACACAATAATTGTTTTCCGTTCAGGCTTCCAACATAATTATATATGCATATATTGTCACTATTATACGTGTGTTTTTCTTTCATTATCATAAACTAGCACAAACGTTTAAAAAATTAAGTGTTTTTAATGAATTTTTTTGTTTCATTTGCCAGGCGATGCCGCCTTTCCGAAGAAGTTTCCACGTTGAAGGGAAGAAGACTAACAAAAAATCACGTTTTTTATGGTAATCTGGCACATTTGACATCCACAATACAATGCCCTCAGTACAAGTATGCTCGTTCCATTCAAAAGTCAATACTCAGCCTAAAATAAACACTTTATTTCAGCTACGTAGTAATGGATTGTTCAAATTTAATTTCTTCTATCTAATTCAGTATTGGGCGGAGGGACAGGAAATATATTAATTTATTTCAGTAGATAACAACTAGATGGTTTCCGTGTAAATTCAACGGTTTAGTTTTGACAAATTTGAAATTATTATAAAGACAAATGTATTAAAAATTTAAGACTAATTAGTGTGCTTTAAATTAATATTTTTCACGAATATATGGCCTAGATAGTACGTACCCGTAAAAATTTGGCGGCTTAAAAAAAGATAAATTTTGGGTTTATCAAAAAAACATTTTTCTGTTTTTCCCGTGGTACCATCTGAAATGATAATCCGAATGGTGTCATCTAATAGATGGATATTATTGTAATTATAAAGACATTCTAATGCAGAGAGAATTTATTTCAAATAGTTTAAGCGTCTTCAGCAGTGCACACAAAATAGTAGAGCTATGTAGTAGGTATAGAACTCCTACTTTTCAAAGTCCAGCAGTTAATATTCATGATTCTTTTAATATATGGTGTTCTTATCTGACCATTGCTCATAATAATAGTACCATTACATCAGAATATAATTAGCCCTTCAATTAAAAACACTTGTACACGTAAAGCTATTCCAGCACGTTATAAATCTAGATAAATGCTCAACATATTCATAAAAATTCGTTACGTTCTGTAAGCTCGAGATACTTAAATGTTAGGGGCAAAGTCCGAAGACTTTCTTAACTCATGTTCAGTTAACCATATACTCGTAGAAACAGGTAATAGGGATGTTAATAATAGCGTGCAATAGACATGAACTATTTATTTGTACCCATGGAATTTCCACGGTTTAAAAGTTATAAAATTAGGTATTTTTCGATCTATAATTGTGTTATAAGTTTGATTAGATTTGACTAATTTGGTATGAAAAATAATTTTGGTATGAAAAATATACGACAAATTATTGTTTTTAACTGATTTTTTATGAATATACACAGAAGATCCATTCTGTATCTTATCTATCGATAACATGACCTAGATAGCACCTGTGGAAATTTTACGGTTCAAAAGGGATAAAATTAAAGATCTATAAAATAAAATACATTTTTCAGTTTTACCCGTGGTACTGCTATTCGTGTCATATTTGGGTGCAATGTACCCGAATCATAGGGTAATATCCCGACGAACACGGTGTCTACGATACAGACTGGCGTATATAAGGCTCTGGGTCTCTCTAATTTTTTTGAAAGTGACACGAAACATATAAATAAATAAATAAATAAATAAATAAATGTATAAATAAATAAATAAATATATAAACATACGACGCTGATTCTTAGTATCAGATTAGATTCTTTCTCTACACACTGGTAGACCCACACGTGAAAATTTACGAGTTTTTTACTGAATTTGTCCGTGTGATTTGCCAGTGGACGCGGGCTTTGCAAAGGAATTTTCACATTGAAGAATGTGCCTTTGGTATCCACAAGACAATGCTTACAATGCATGTATACCTTACTGAATTTCGTCCTTTCTAAATCCTTAAGAGCGTGACAGACGAACCAAGCAAGCAAGCAAGCAAGCAACAAACTGCGTATCATTATACAGTATGGTGGAATAATTATTTTTCTAATTGCAGCTGTTAATATTAGAACAGTAGATGCTGTACTGTTCTGTGATCTATTTTGGCTTGTTGTTGTAAGACAGTCTAAAAAGACGAAAAAGTTCAATATAACTGTCAATTCATTTTCTCCTCATCTTTTACAATATCTGTAATGAGATGAGTATATTAATGAGAGAGAAATGTTACCCTGAATCATCCTTCGTTTCATCATCGAAACAGAAAGGTAGTGTAACAAATATCCCGATAATGTATGACAAATATTCCAAGAAAAATGTTCAACTTCATCCTCTTCAGCGGAACATAAAAGTGTGGTAAGCTTACTGGACACGCTTTATTTTATGCATCTTCTTATCCTAAAAAATTTGTTTAAATATCGGCATGTTAAATGACACGGATTAATCTTAGAAAAACCATAATTTATCAGATGAATAATTTTCAGCTTGTGTGATATAATAATATCACACAAGCTGAAAATTCAATTCACTTTAATTATTCACTTAAATTCGTAAGAATTCAACAGTATAGCAGATATTAACAAAAAGTTGAGCAAAATTTAATTATTGACATTGTTACGCTAATATAGTTTTCAATTCCCTCAGTTGCAATTACTGTTTACCTTATAAATATTTTGCAAGGTAATTCTGGTGAAAGTTTCATGGCCGCAATGTTTGCGTTAGCAGAGCCATTTGATAAAAAGAAGTTCTTCTAAAATTGAGGAGAAGTACTGGAAAAACTGCAGGAAGTTTGTGTCTGTTTTCTGTTATCAGCAAATGACCAAACAACGACCGTGATGTGGCCATCGATCAGGATGTCTTATCTGATTCTCCTTCGCCTCGAGTGGGGGCTGCAGAATCATAATTTTCCGACCACAGTTCTTGCAGTTTTCTTGCTCTACTCCATGTTTTTACATTTAATAAATTGGCTCGCAAGTTTTTCCTGGTTTTAGAATTGTGAGCGTCACCGCAGTTGTTAGTTAATGGAGGTAATAACTCGAGGGACGCCCTCAGCAGATTTAGTTTAGGTCACCTGGCAACACAAGGACGCAAGATTGTAGTGGCTTGGTACAGCAGGCACAAGAATAGAATAAGGCAATAGGAACGAGCCGTTTGGCCCATTCTTGGTTCAATACCGAAGTCCCATGCCGTCTATACCGAAGTCCCATGCCGTCTATACCGAAGTCCCATGCTGTCTATACCGAAGTCCCATGCCGTCTATACCGAAGTCCCATGCCGTCTATACCGAAGTCCCATGCCGTCTATACCGAAGTCCCGTGCCGTCTGATACGACAGTGCGAGTTTCTAAAACAGGTTAAAAGACAACTGGAGAACAAGAAACAGAATTGAAAAACCTGGGAAAAAGATTAATACAATAACTACACGCACGCGAGAAAGTAACTGTTGGGTAAAAAATGTTGAACAGAGTACATTATCTTCAAGAATAACACCCAAACAGACTCCTAATAGTGTTACCGTGTCGTCCATAGGCAAGTAAGTGTGCTAAGTAGAGTTAATTCCCTAGTTAAGTTGTCCAGGAGCATCACACCAAATGATGAGAATTCCACTCAATCCCCGGCGGTAGGATACCAAAAGATTTCAAGTCTTCAAATTAAATTAAAGGACAACCTTCTTCAATTACTTATTTTTAAAATGAAAAGCATTTTTTATAATTAGATTATAGTTTACAAAAAATGACAAAGCAAAGTCTCGTCAATGTAAACGCTTAAGAATTTTTCCTCTTTTTCTGCACGTAGTGCTAACTTTTGCAATCTTCTGCTCCATTCGATCTTTACTGGCTGTCCTCAAAACAAATTTCTCCTTCCCTCAGTTCTAGGTCTTCTCTTCCTTTCTGGAAGACACAATGTTCTTCGCGTCCTGTGTTGATCTTGACACCTCCAACGATAGTGAAGAGCTTTCGTCTCTGCCTTTCAAAGCTCGACGGTGGTTTTTGATTAGTTTTGGCGCCCTGCTTTCGAGCACAACATTGGCGGTCGGAAAAATGGTTCCTTGGAGGGTGTCTGACAAGAACATACGAGACTTTGTGCCAGCTGACGGCTTCTCTGACCTCTCTGCAAAATAAGACAACAGCTGCATCTTTTCTCATCTGAAGTTACGGTCACTTCTTTGACAGCAAAATGCAATACAGATTACAGATTTCCTTTGTCTGAATTTGCTGAACGTTTCGCTTAGAACGTGAACCAGTTAAAAGAGAGTTTCAAGAAGAGAGTTCTTTTTTGTTATGAACGATATGAAGACTGTAAGCAACTTACATTTTTTTAACCAATGTTTAAAATCGATTAATACTGCTATATACTGTAGACTTAATATTCCTTAGACTTAATTGAAGCAATATTCTCATGCAAAGATTAACACAGACAGAAAATAGCGTAATAGCGCTATTATTTACCGCAAAAGTAATTAACAAAAAATTATTTCATAAGTTTGTGTGCTGCTGTAATTATTTAATTACTTACAGAAGGGGACTCTGACTTCAGATTATGATGCAGCTCCCTTTAAAGTGTTGAACTCTTTAGTTATCCCTGCAGCATGGCTCTGGCGTAACCTGAGTCTACCTCACTCAAGTACTGAATGAATTCACTAAAGTACTGAATGAGTTGACTAAAGTACTGAATGAATTGACTAAAGTATTGAATTAATTGACTAAAGTACTGAATGAATTGAATAAAGTACTGAATGAGTTGACTAAAGTACTGAATGAATTGAATAAAGTACTGAATGAGTTGACTAAAGTACTGAATGAATTGAATAAAGTACTGAATGAGTTGACTAAAGTACTGAATGAATTGAATAAAGTACTGAATGAGTTGACTAAAGTACTGAATGAATTGAATAAAGTACTGAATGAATTGATTAAAGTACTGAATGAATTGACTAAAGTAGTGAATGAATTGAATAAAGTACTGAATGAAATCACTGAAGTACTGAATGAATTAGGCAAACTAGTGCAGAGATAAGTTGAAGTAGTAAATGAATTAGATAAATCGGTATGAAAATAAGGTAAAGTACCAAAAAAAATTCAGCACAGTGCAAAATAAATTCGGCACAGTACTGGATGTTTTGAACCAACTAGTGTAAAAATTTAGTAATGCACTGAAGGAATTAGGTAATGTTCTTAATGAATTATGGAAGGTACTGAATAAATTAGACAGAATAATGTGCAAATTAGGTTGAGTATTACATACATTTGCAAACCTTTGGACAAATGAAGTGAAATACAGTGTAATCGGAGGAAATTAATCAAAGAGAAATGTACTGTAGAATAGTTATAGTTTGATACAAAAAAAGTACTGTTTAGTGTGAGACAAGCACCGTTTAACACAGGAAAAATTATAGCATACCAAACTAAAAGTGCTGTTTTTTGAACAAAAAGTACTGTATATCGTGAACATGGTACTGTTTGCTGATAAAAAGTAGAGTGCGAGCAGTAAAATTTAGTATATGTACATAGTGCGTAAAAAATAGGACGTAGGCTGAAGAAAGTGTAATGTGGGAAAATACCGATTACTGAAGAAAACAATGCACTAGAAGTACCGAAGAAAATGTACAATACAATAACATGCAAGTGAAAAGCACAGTAGGAAACTACAGGGTGTCTCCAAAAAATGTACTCACTTTTAGACCGCCCATTACTCATATATTTTCTTTTAATTGCAGTATTTATTGACATAGATGCAAGACTAACGAGTTGAATTAAAGGGAAAAACATTGAATTAAAAAAATGAAATGCTATAAAAGAAAACTTCAATATTCTTCCCGTATTCTAGTTTTCCTTTAGTAATGGGCAGTCAAAGCGTGAGCACATATTTTTGAGACACTCTGTATAGTAGATTGTGGCAAAACACAGTACACTGTGGAAAAGCACAACATACGTTGAAAAAGTACACTATGCTGCATGGAAAATTAGGGAACACTGCGGAAATAGAGCTTACTGAACTTTTCCCGCGGTATTCTTTAATTTGCGTGCAGTATTGTTACTTCAAGTTGCTTTCCTACAGAGCAGGAAAAGTTTGCAACACGATGTTCAAATTCTTTCTCAGAACGCAGTGTACGCTGGTATTTGTTTTCCATTGAAAATTACTACACTTTGAAGCACAGTGTCTTCACACACTGTGCCTTTGTTCGCAAGAATATTGTCTCGCCCAGCATGAACACAGTTTGTCACGCCCAGCATGAACGCAGTTTGTCTCGCCCAGCATGAATACAGTTTGTCTCGCCCAGCATGAACGCAGTTTGTCTCGCCCAGCA
>VCRD01006674.1:0-10639 GCA_006783055.1 Trinorchestia longiramus
ACGTGTGTACACTCATTAACGTACACCACAGCTCGTGTGTACACTCATTAACGTACACTACAGCTCGTGTGTACACTCATTAACGTACACCACAGTACGTGTGTACACTCATTAACGTACACCACAGCTCGTGTGTACACTCGTTGTTAGCAGCAAAATTGGAAAGAATAAAATAAGATATTTACGTGTGCCGAGACTTATTCAGTGAAAAGTTATAAGGTATTCAATAATTTTTGTGATTTCCTGTGATTAGATCTTCCAGACTTCTAAAATTTGTGATCGTATATTTTTTTGCTCTACGGAAAGTTATTATGTAAGTAAAGTGTAGGTAGAACTGCTGTCAAATAAGCAGGGTGTTGGTACAGGTAAGTGAAAAAAAGTCTAAACATTGTACATTGATACAGAGCTTCTACGAAAATCCAGAATTTCACTTTAACAATAGAAAAAGCCAGTAAAACTACAGTACAAAAACCCATATGGTTAGAAAAACCCTAACCCATTTTATCAGTTGAAACACCTTTACTCTATTTCCATGAAATATCTCCAGCATTGAAAGCTCATCGAAAACACTCCATCATTGAAAACAAGCAAACACAGACCTTGGAAACGGTTAAGTGAAATATACGAAGGCTCGATATATCTTACCCTAAATAATATACTTTTTGTGCATAAAGCAGAACCTGCTTGGATGTGTCTTTGCAAGGCCGTCATTTGCATTCATTTCCTCAGTTCGTTCTAATCAAAAGCAAACAATCGCTGGCGAGACTCTGTGTGCTGTGCCGGCTGCTGCAACTTCCATTTAATGCATGAATTATACTCAGTTTTTTAAAATTCCAAGTAAATGTTGGAAAAATGATGAAATAGTCTTCCAATTGATTGTGAACTAGTTGTTAGCATTTAGATAGTCTTTAACCTTTTATCCCCTGAATTAACTTCTAGCAGTAAAAAAATTCATCTGTTGCGTTTATTATGTTTGAGGGGAAACAAAGAATGAGTGCAGTTGTTAAAATTTAACATTTCATATTTACTCTAAAAATATTTATATGTGTCGAATTCGTCACATCCAGGGATAGAGGTGCATAAACTGAAAAACAAAAGAAATGAGAAATCTTCATTTATCTTGAATGAATGCCAAAATCAAGAGGCCATGATTAAAATAAGTACTTTGCAATAAAAATATCTTCTTTGACAATACAATTATGGGATATGCATCTTCTTGGGAGAAAATAAGGTATCACAATTATTTTTTGTATTCAATTCATAAACAAAAAATACGGGTGATGTTACACTACTCGTGTTAGGACTCAAAGCAATTAGAATTCTTGCTTAAGCATAGATTAACCTTGCATATTTTACACAGAGCGTGGTTCTTCCACTGCAGTTTGCTCTCTTGCAGCGATTTCTTTCTTCGTTAATCCTTGGTAAAAGTTCAATTCCATCATTCTGAACTGAAACTGTCGGGCGAGAGCAGCTCTTTTTGATTGCAGAACAAGATTCTTCAATTGAAGAAGGTCTTCCTCTCTTCTTTACACTACAAAACTTACCTGCTTTCATTAGGTCATTGGCGATTAGGAGTTTGAAAACAGCTAATGGCATAATAGTATCCTTCATCTCTAAATTGAGTCTTGAGGCATTACGTCTATTCACAAGCCAAGAGTTTACCACAGCCATATCCACCATGTGTAGTACAAGCCTCATGTACATAGAACTTCTTCGCCATCAGATGTATTTTGTAGAGTGCAATGAGTTGATCTTCAAGGTCAACTCCTCCCAATGTGTGCTTGTATTGCTTGACAATATAGGTGCATTGCACTTCGATGGTTATCTTACTCTTTGAATCAAAACGAAAACCTGTGGTCAATTGCTCAACTACAGCAAACGTAAAAATCATATGAACTACTCTGTTATCGTAGCATTTCACGTGCATAGTTTCGGAATTATCTCGTGTAAGTTTTGCAGTTTCAAAGGCTCCTCTTCCTTTTTCCGTGATTTGCTTCTGACCTTTTACGTCTTGTGGCAGCTCAACTAATCTTGCAGTTCTCACTGTTCCACAGTACCATATTCCACGTTCAGCTAGATGATCTACCAGTGGTAGTGAGGTCACCCAATTATCAAGGAAAAGATGGTGGTTCACATTTACCGGAATATATTGAGCAAAATGCAACACAAAATTGGCACTGGGATTCCAGTCTGGCACATCAGGGTCACCAACTGGTTCTATCTTGCCAGAGTATGGATTGAAATCGTATGTCAACCAGATGCATCTGCTAAATCAAAAAGCTCATACTCCCATTTTTTGGGGTTTGCTTGGAATGTATTGTTTGGTTGACGATCTCCCTTTGAAAAAAACAGTTGTTCATCCACGCAAAGACTTTGAATTTTCGGGATAGCCTGAAATTTAGCCCGCAAGTGATCAATCATAGATCAGACCTTGGAAAACTTGTCATTACCAGCAGTATCCATCACGGAGTTGTTTACCAAATGAAAATTACTTTTGATTGCTTCGAATCTATCTGTTAATTACATCACTAGCTAGGTCCATAATTGATGCTAACTTCCTACGCTAATGCATGTGTGTGTTTGTACGTTTGCTAATGGAGAATTAATATACCAATCCAAGCCATTGTTCGATTTCTTTTTTAGTAGGTTTCAAAGGTTTGTTGATATTATTTTGAGCTAAATACAAATTTCTTTCTCTAACGTCTAAATCTAGGAAATTATCCGACAGGAAACGCGTGAAATACTGTTCAGGAGAAAGAACTTCATAGCAACAAGGTAAACCAGGTCTTAAATATGTGAGAGTGACCGACACATCATCCTGAACAGAAGCCCACTGGTGTTAAAGATTGTGTTTGCTTGCTCTGCTCTGCCTTGGAGTTGCTGGTACGGGGCCTTGTATTTCAATGACAAGTGATGATTCCTCTTCAATCTCTGTAGGCTCGCTTGCAGATGCTTTGCTGCCGTCTCATATATGAGGAACGAAATGAGATCATTTATGAACCTTTATAGAAAATTCAAAGCATGAAATTAAAAAAACGAAGAATCGTAAGATGGAAAACATTACAGAAATCTTCAATTCTGGTTGTATAGATTTATACCTGGTTCATTTTCTTTCCTTCAATCCACCATGAAATCAAGTCTACAACATCATCATCAAAATCTTCATAGCCATCACTTTCATCACAATTCAAAATAATTGTGACTCCATCTTGGACACTCTGGCTGCCACAAAATGGTCCTTGAGTGAACGAAACATCTGCAAATTAAAAAAATGTAGGATAACAATGAACATATATGAAAAAAATATGTGCGTTGTTTCAGTGTATAAAAATATTTGCAGTGATGGAATAAATAATATACCTACCTGAAGAAAATGACAATATTTTTCTGTAAATACATAGAAATATAGTTTTATAAACAGAATCTCGAAGAGATTCATCAATTTTGCTGTATTTCACTTAGATATTATAGCTCAAACGTAATATCCCGCATTGAAATCACTCATTCGCCCATCAACATGAATTTCTCTTAAAGCATAGATGTGACGAATTCGTCACCCCACTTTGAGACTAATTTTTTAATCATTCAAACCATGAGATCCAACATTTCCAAGCACAAACGTTTCATATATGTATTAAATAGCATATCCAAATTATTATACGCACGTAGCTCACCTGATGATTTATTCATGTGGGTATAAATAACACCAAGGCGAGAGCTATAAAGCATATGTCACTCGTCTACTCTTTTTGCATTGCAACTGGTATGCAGGTGCGAATACTGATGCAAAACTTGTCTGAATATAAACAGAACATGTTCCGTACTCGTCACACTCCTTTGCTAGACTCTACGCTTTTAATTACTGGCGCTATAAGCATTTCTTTTCCCTGTGACGAATTAGTCACAGCCAGGCGTAAAAGGTTAAACTGACTGTGAGCTGGTTGTGGGCATTTAAATAGTCTTCAAACTGATTGTGAACTAGTTATGGGCATTTAGATAGTCTTTAAACTGACTGTACACTAGTTATGAACATTTAGATAGTCTTTAAATTGATTGTAAACTACTTATGGGCATTTAGAAATTGCTTTCGGTGAATTTTTAGAGAACCTCTATGCTGCACTTAGATAATTATTCAATAATCAAGCGCTTCATATTGTTGAAGAACATTTTTTATTCCACTATACTTTTTCACGGGGTTTTCATATTCTACCCATTTTACGTTTTCTTTCAATACATAGTAGTTAATTTAAGTAAGTGAATTATTATTTAAACCGCAGAGCATCAAATAAATTTTAACTTTTTAGTGTCTTTTCACCTCATCACAATTAAAAGTTTCTAAAAAAAACACGTATACCAGTTGTTCATATATTACCAGAGATTTCATTAATTGGAGGTTATTTATGAGGCAATTAGATTAGACGTATGATCGGAAAAGTTGTATGCAAATAAGTTATTAGTCCGCCGTTATGACTTTTCTATTTGCTGTATTTTAGAACTGAAAGAACAAAATGTACCAGACAGTCAAGTTGTTGTTACATGCAAACATACACAATTATACGAATTTAATCTTATGTTTATCATTCTCTTTACCATATTTCATACCATCCTTATACTACTCTCTTTGTCATCTTTTCTACTATTACTTTCACCATCATTTTTACCAACTTTTTTACTATCAATTTTAGATCTTTTTGCTATCCTTTTGATCGTTCTTTCTACTATCGTTTTTACCACCCTTTTACCATCTATTTACCGATGTTCTACCATTTTATTTACATCTTTTTACCATCCTTTCTACATCATTTTACTATCCTCTTACATGTTTTAACCATCCTTTTTACATACATCACCCCTTTTTGCTCAGCACTCTCTTGCGTTCCACCACGCCCATTTCACTACAGCTATCCACCACTCGATGTTCACCGCTTTCCACCACCACCTCCACCTGACTTAATCCAGTTACAGGTTCCAGCTAACTGAGTTGCACCTGTTCGCTACAAATCATCCTCCAAAACACATTCCATAAGCCCTCGCCTCGCAGCCTTTTTCTTAATCCTGTCCATGCCGTCGCTCCAAGAAAGTATTTCATTTATTTTCAGAAAATTGCATCTAGTCATCATCATTTCTCGCTAATTTGAGTGAGGGAACAACGAACGTGTTTGAGTTTTCCATTATTGTTGGGCGCAAAATGGTATTTAGTCATCATAATTTCTTATTAATTTTAGTGAGGGAATAATGAACGCGCTTGATTTTTCTATTATTGTCTGATGTCCTGTTATATTTGTACCAGCAAATAATAATGCTGTCGTCGATGATTGCAGTTTTCAATAGCCTTGTTAATAGAAGTCACGATGGATGAGGGTAGGTTATTTTATTGCAGACCAAAACGCTGTTTTCTTTACTATGTTTGTAAAGAGTCGTACTTTTCGTATCGATTATATATCCTAACCTAAATTAACATCAATGCACAGAGAAACTACAAAAAATCATTCATTTCAGTGCCGAAATTTGAAAACTGTTTGTGACAATAAAAGAGTTAATTTAATGTACATGATGAACACTAATGTAACTAATTTTTCATGTGGATGTTTTATGAAGCTCTTACTTTTTTGATTTATTTAACTAATTCGTTTATTTAGGTGTATTTATTTATACACTCATTTATTTATTATACTGCCTTTGTTTATTGCCGTGTACAACTTTTGATAAAAATTCTAAAGGAATCACGGCAGTGACAATCCACTTCCTCAGGAGCATCAGATCAAAATATTGGTGCAATTGAGGCAGAAATTAAGGGCTGAATTTCGCCTACATGAAAATTGAGTAAAAACTAAGAGCTGCAACTCGCAGAACAGGACACGAACTTTATATATATATATATATATATATATATATATATATATATATATATATATATATATATATATATATATATATATATATATATATATATGTGAAATAACTTATGTACAGTTCATTAATTTGAAACTAAAATCATAGGTATATAAGCAATAATTTAAAAATAACTTTACAGTTATTACCTACTATTTTTAATACCAAGAAATATTTTTCTGTCTACAATCACGATTGATATTACATTTTCAATATACACAAGGTGTGGCATAAGTAACGTCCTTTTTAATTTTATATCATAAATGTCTATTTTCTTTTTATTTTCTTTCTTTTAATTAACTAAATCTTCATTTTTTCAGATATTTTATACAACCATGAGATTAACAAAAGAACAGAGAGTAAAAGCAATTCAATTGCACTATCATAACAGTAAAAATGGTGCTAAAACAGCAAGATTATCAGCTGAATTTAACATCCCAAGGATGCAAAGCCGAAATTTCACAAGCTTGATTAGCAAATTTGCATCCACAGGAAGTGTGTGTGATGCTCAGACAGCGTGTAGGCCAGTTCTCACAACAAACTTAGGAAAGTCCAATGAACTACAAGAATCGTTTATTGAACATTTTGAAACCGAATAAGCATTACAATAATTTTGTTAATATATCATATTCATCTATCAACCTGTGGCAATACATTCATGTTCGAAAGAATGAAGGATAATCAAAAAGGCTTTAATTTTGTTCCACTCAAACCAAGGGCGTTACTTATGCCGCACCCTGTATGTGTATACATACATGCAAACACATATGTAGATAAATTTAAATATAAAAATATATTTGTAAGTGTATGAACATATATAATATACATATATGTATAAATATATATTATCAAATAATATTAAAATAAAAAATACATAACATATACATACAAAATATATTATTAATCGTGATCGTATATAGAAAAAGTTGGAACTGAGAATCATCTGACCACTAGCAGTAAAGTTGAAAATTTTCAAATTGCATTACAAGAATAAACAAAAGTTCGAGAATCTTAATTGCTTCCGTCCAGTTGATTGACGCATCCAGTTTTACTGAATGAGTTCACAAATATTTATTAGAATTAAATGTCTAGTCAAATATTTCTGAAATAAAACTTTATGAACAAATTGTTCTCTTTCTTTTTTTGCCATGTCAATCGGTTACTTAGCTTTACTAGGTTAACTGGATTAATTAGATTAACTAGATTAATTGGGTTAACTAGGTTAACTGAGTTACTAGGCTTTCACTAGGCCAACATATGAGGAAAATTTTCAAAAAAGCATCTTGATTAAGACATTAAAAATCATTTACAATAAACAACATATTTTATAAAGAATATATACAGTAGCTATTTACCAGGTTACTATACATCATGTAAACACGCATACTAACTATAAAATTTGCAACATTTCTCGCTGAACATTAATTATCGCTTTCAGTAAAGAAGTTATTGAAGGAATCAATATTATTTCGGCAAATGTAGATTATTTAAACTAGTTTATTTATCGAGTGATGAATCAACAATTTTTTACCGACGAGTAATAATAATAATAATTTATTTATGAAATAATATTAATTTAACGCTGTCTTGGCTGGATATTTAATTTCACACTTGTTCCATCGTCAAATTAATGCAATGCTGCAGTCCAGCATGGTTCAGTCACGGAAATCTTCACTGATATTAACGTGCTCACTAATATTAACCTCTTCACTAATATTAACCTTTTCACCAATATTAACGTGCTCACTAATATTAACCTCTTCACTAATATTAACCTTTTCACCAATATTAACGTGCTCACTAATATTAACCTCTTCACTGATATTAACGTGCTCACTAATATTAACCTCATCACTGATATTAACGTACTCACTAATATTAACCTCATCACTGATATTAACGCACTCACTAATATTAACCTCATCACTGATATTAACGTGCTCACTAATATTAACCTCATCACTGATATTAACGCACTCACTAATATTAACCTCATCACTGATATTAACGTGCTCACTAATATTAACCTCTTCACTAATGTTAATCTCTTCAGTAATATTAACCTCATCACTGATATTAACGTGCTCACTAATATTAATTTTCACTAACTTAAAAAGTGCATCACCACAGCGATATGCAATGCCACAATATTTGTATTCCAAAATTTTCAATGTTGCAAAATGCATTTATTTTTATAAGCAAATATTTAAGAAAACTCTGAGAACTAAGCACGTTCTTCATAATCTAGAAAAAATATTCATGTGTGTGTGAATTTCTGTAGAATTTTAGGCATTAGTGGTAAGTGACAATGATGGTGCGAACTTCGTAGTGTAAACTGCTCGCCATTAAATATTTCTCATCATTTAAATAACTATTTTTAAAAGGATGATACTACATTCAGTGTATGTAACAAGCAGCACTGGAGAACTCTATGTTTCTTTTAACCATTTTTTGATTCTCATCATAATAAAATATGCAGAGATAGAAGCCTATATTTAGCTACATAAAACATGTTCCTTAATGTTACTAGACACAACCTGTTCCCTAATGTTACTAAACACAACCTGTTCCCTAATGTTACTAGACACAACCTGTTCTCTAATGTTACTAGACACAACCTGTTCTCCAATGTTACTAGACACAACCTGTTCTCTAATGTTACTAGACACAACCTGTTCCCTAATGTTACTAGACACAACCTGTTCCCTAATGTTTCTAGACACAACCTGTTCCTTAATGTTACGCACAACTAAGTTACAAATATTATTCCAGACGAAATAATTACTTATTTATTTTATCTTCAACTGGGTACTTGAAAAGAACAAAAACAAAAACTACAAAAACTGAAAACTCTCATAAACTACATTTTATTATGACATTTGCAATCAATCGAATAGTTTTTTAGGATTTCATTTGATTAAAATTTCCTTGAAAACTAAAATTGTCAACTTTCGTGACGGAAATGAAGGGGCTTGGTTGAGTTAAATTAATTAGATCAATTGAAGTCCAACAACCGAACAAAACAAATTTGTTTTATAGGGTGCGGCAACGTAACTTCCTCTTTTTGAAAGGAACTTTTTTTGAAAAAAAGAACTTATGTTGCCGCACCCTGTGTTTGCACGAGCCCACAATGTTTCTCCACATTTAGTGAACTGCATTCTAGAAATCATGTAGAAAATAATGGTTATTAGAAATTAGAATATTTACAAAAAGTAATTTTTAGGTAATCAGTGCCCTTTATTTTTCCCATATTTCCACAAAATGTTTTACACACTATCATTTGAAGTTCATGCAGTGAAAGACAAAAAATCAAATAAAATTTTGGCTGTGAATGTGATTCACAAATATAAGTTAAGTGATGAATGAAACTAAAATTTTCATAAATATTCGTGACAATATGTTTAATTCCTTCCAGAAGTACAACTAAAGAGAAGAAATTATTATTCCAGGTTTGTGAACCTTCTATGCAGTTCTTTGTTGAAACAACCAAACTTTAACAACGATGCTTAACACAATAAAAAGTTAGTAAAATTCATTGACCAGTAAACCCGTTGAAAAAGTGATTCAATTACAGACCAGCGTTGAAATTAGTGAGGAAAATGATGCCACATCGACGGAAGCGGACGAACAAATTGAATATGTGTGGGTGGTGCTGCGGCTTAGTTTTTTCTATAAATTTCTTGATGATTTCTTCACTCAAGATACATCCAGCCAACACCTACGTCACAACAGGTGAGTTATGCAGTGTATGTATACTGTATACTGTTGTGCAGTGTATGTATACTGTTGATTTGTATGTATACTGTTGTGCAGCGTATGTATATTGTTGTACAGTGTATGTATATTGTTGTGCAGTGTATATATACTCTTGATATGTATGTATATTGATGTGCAGTGGATGTATACTGTTATGCTGTTGTGGACGGATAAAAGGTTTTCTATACAAAGTTAAAAAAGTTATTGTACTGTAAAAAAGTAGAACGTTGTTGAAGGTTAATTCCGAAATTTAAAAAGTTATTTTGTTGTAGGGAGATAAAGTGCTCTTCTAATGGTAAAAAGGTTTTAAAACAGAGAGATGAAGCGAAACAAGTAGAAAAGTTGCTTCGAAAATAAATGTGTCCGTTCAAGTTTATGAATTTATAAGAAAGAACGAATCAAACGAAAAAAACTTCGTCCCATAAAGATATACATGAAATGTACAATGGTTTTTCAATTGTTAATGACAACATTTCACGACTAGTGGTGATGCACTCAGTTACTATTCCCGTCCATCTTGTGCCGTGAGGTAGAGGCTCGTAGGAACACGCTGTAAGTTTGAAGAAATATTCTGTTTAAGTTCAGTCAGTCAGCTTTCCTGGTCCCTGCGTCTCAAGCAAAGAAAATACGAGGGACGGATGTGGAAGCGAACCCTCGAAACACAGTACCTGGCAACACTAGCGTAGGACGCTAACCGCTCGGCAACAGTGGCAGTTAGGGGTCACAGCTAGTGTTCACAGCTAGTGTTCACAGCTAGTGTTCACAGCTAGTGTTCACAGCTAGTGTTCACAGCTAGTGTTCACAGCTAGTGTTCACAGCTAGTGTTTACAGCTAGTGTTCACAGCTAGTGTTCACAGCTAGCGTTCACAGCTAGCGTTCACAGCTAGCGTTCACAGCTAGCGTTCACAGCTAGCGTTCACAGCTAGCGTTCACAGCTAGCGTTCACAGCTAGCGTTCACAGCTAGTGTTCACAGCTAGTGCTCACAGCTAG